>CM074722.1:272721590-273026590 GCA_037306005.1 Rhinophrynus dorsalis | reverse complement strand
CCACCAGCCTGGTTCCACTGGTAGTCACTTTGTGTGTCCTTTACATGGTATACATATGGGTATTAGCTCCACCTCACAGCTGGTAGGACCAATCCAAAAACGAAGTAGGCTGGAATTCCCCTTGCTGATAGTTTAGTTTGGTCCTAGTAGCTGGGGGGAATGGAGGCTTTGAGCCTCCTAGGCAATAGTTCTTTAGATAGGTCCACATGACTTTTCTGCCTTCTAACAGTTGAGGGTTGTTATTGCCCAACGTCTCGATATCCTCCGACAGGAGGTGGTTCGCATGGGACAGAGAACTTGCCCGAGTATGCCTTCCTGTCCTCCTGTGTTGATTCCTCAGGTCCGCATCCTGCTCCAGTGTTCCCACGCAGCATCCTGTGCCCTCTAGCCGGCAAATGGGAGATCCTGATTTCAGTTGCCCTAATGACACGCTGCAACCGGAAGTAAAGACGGCGTGCGTTTCACTGTTGAGCGGATGGACCATGCGGAGTGCTACACGGAGGACTCACTATTTAAGGCTCATAAGATTTAACTTTACCTTTATTGGTACATTATATACTTGCGGGCATATTTGTTCTTCGTGATTACACCGTTTATGGGCTCAGTATGTCCAAGGCTACTCACAATGAGAACCCAAGGCTTTGGAGACTGCTTCCTCTAAAGAGGACAAGCCAGCTCCTAAATTAAAGAACTGCTCTGGATGTGATGCTAAAATTCCAGAGTCAGATAAACTATGTTCAGATTGTTTGAACAAAATCTCAGGTCCAGATGTCCCAGCTCAATTCAAGGAGTTTCTTGCATGCATGAAGACATTCATGCAGGATTCAGCCAGGAAGAGGCCCAGGTTATCGGATCCTGAGGAGGGTCCCTCTTCTGCTGCTAATGAAGAGGATTATAAAAATCACAAAAAATGTTTTAAGTGATGGTAAAAGCCTTAACACTCACTGACAGTCCAGGTCCCAGCAGCCCAAGCAATCTCAACAGCACTCTGGGGTGTTCTCTGCTGCAATAGGGAATTATGGACCTTTCATATTTAGGCTAATAAAAAATTATTGGGAAACTTTTAAGCAGAGGCAAGAATTATGCTAAGTTACAATGCCAGTAGGATGTTGATCCTGGAAATAAACAGGCTGCACATATAAAGTACTTATTTGACACTTAGTGGGTTAAGCCACAGTTCTTTGTATTCCCACACCCATGCCAACCAAAACATTCAGTTTTATGAGCCAGAAATGCTGACAGGGGAACCTTTAGTGCTACTAAGCAGTACTTTGATTCACCAATCCGGATTCTATAACAGCAGGACTTTGCAAGCCATTATAATTGCCACCTAAAAATGTAAACATCTTGTTTACCAAGTCTGTTCTCATTGGAACAGACTCTCAAGATGGCTCCTACTAATTATTTTGAAGGGGGTACAGAACAAAGATACCTTGGAATGTTTATCTCTGACTATGCCAAACCATGGGCTCCAATGTACACCATACACAAACACTCCAAATGACATTTCTATACAGTATAAAACTGATAAGTCATTTGAATGATTTATTGGCAAATGCCAGTAGCTGGAATACTTGTTTCACAGAATAAATGTTGCTTGATCAGCTGGTATGCGAGTCAACAGTACCATGCCAATCTCCGATTAGTGATTCTCAGTCCCCGTTCCCTCCCAAATCCCCCTCCACTTACCTGATGTCTTAGCAGTACCGATTGCCTATCAAGCGAGAATTTGCTGGAAGGCTTGTCAAATTCTTGGTTACGTGGGAGACTCTGGGAAGCCAATTTGCATCGCTTTCAACATCCAAAATGAAGCAACCGTTTCCTTGTGCCTCTCACACAAAACACTTCAGTGAATGTCAAGCCATGCAAAACGTGGAAGAAAGCAAAGTGACTGATGGTCACCTATATTACCTAGTGCATCAAGACATTTTTAGCATGCTGCATCAACTGTTAGTTACCGCACCGGCCCAGGTGAACAAGTCCATAGGTGCAATGCCCTCTATTACTGGCCTACTGCACTATCACATGACAAAATAGTTACTTATGAGAATAAAGCCATGAAGAGGAAGGGGTAAACCACTCACGTACAGTAAACCTTCAAAACTAGACCAGTAGTATGGAGAACGAGAAGCTTGTTTTAGGTATTTTACTGCAGAGTAAAACCAGGACACTCCCTTGATTCAGGCAGCTTATTTCTTGAAATTTCAAGCTGACAGCAAGTAACTCAGGAGGCTGCCAGATTCTACGGAGAACTGCTGTCAGCGATTCGCATAGAACGCAACAGAACAACAAGCTGAAACCTGGACACTTGAGAAAAAGGTTAATGAATAACCTTCAGTTCAATTTGCAAAAACTCTATAAAGATACATCTCACAAGCAATGGAGCATCCTTGTTTATTTAGCAGGAAGAAACAAACAGTGCCCCCCCCCCCAAAAAAAAATTAAAAAACAACTTAGAAGGCTCCATGATGGCTTACTTATTTCAAAGATGTAATAGGGACACTGTTTCATGTTGGCATTAGTGTCAGTGGGGTGTCCAACACATTGCATTGGGCACCCACTGCCAACCTGTAACAAATTGATTTTGAGAGGGCTTTAAAAATCTCCAGTAATTATGATTGGCTTCCCTATTCAAAGAATAGTTTGAGTTATTTAGTGGTGTCAGGTTATGCAAGATGAGCTAGTACTTCCTTGCAGTAGGAGTTAGGAGCAGTTCCTGCGAGAGTCAAAATCATATACCTTTAAAAAGCTTTTAAAATCATCTTAAGTGACATTTCCATCTTAACGGAAATCTCATTTTCCCATGTTATTCTGGTAGCACAAAATGTCATACTTAAGTAGCTAGTAAGTTCCAGCCTTGTAATAACTACAAGGCTGGGTGAAGGCTTCCTCTGACAACTACCAATATAGAGAATTAGCAGGGACAAGCTTCCTCCCTGCTCACATCTAGCCATATTGCTTAGTGCACAGCACAGGATTTGGATTATATTTAACCTATAGGATCACTTCATGCAGTAAAAATACTGAATATTAAATGTTAAGGGAAGGGGGAGAAGGCAGGCCACACCCTTTCCTCAAGTCATCAGACCACCAAATTGCATTTTTTTTATTTGTATAGCTGTTTCAGTAGGATGGAGCAATATAGTAGAGAATGGTAAAGTGCCACTAGCAAACCATTATCCTTCTAAGTTATTTATAATGACTTGAAACAAAACACACTTGCAGAAATAATTCTATATAATCACCCTGACAGTTATCTCACTGAATGTTACCACACCACTGTCAGGTACTGTGGAAGCAGGTAATCCTTATACAATGGGACACTATCCCTGCAGCATAAAAGTCTGCCTACAACAAAGCATAAAGAGCACTCAGTATGTGCTGCAGGGATAGTGAAAAATGTTATCACTATCATTGCTTTCACTATCACATGGCACTGTGGAAAACAAATTATGAGCTGCCTGCCATAAATTAGAGTTGTGTGTAATTATATTTTATATACATATCAAGATATTTTCTAGTCTGTTTACATAGCCTGCAAGTGCATCATATGCAGTCATACAGTAGACTCACTTTAGATTATAAAGTGGGGTCAGTCTGTGGTTAAACTACAACTCTATACCTCTGCCAGCATGGAATAATGGCTACTCACTAAAGGAAAGATGGTTAAACAAAGTGGATCTTTTAGTCTCATTAAATGCATAATAATACCTCCTATACACTGTACTTTTTATTTTGCAAGTCATTTTATAGTTATTTAGTATCTGGGTCATTTTTTTACTCCTACGTAGAGAAAATCAAAATGGTCTTGTTAAGCTGCTAAAACCTGCTTCCACCGAAGGTGTGGAATACATTGATAAAAGGGAATAATAATGCAAGTGTCGGATATATAATAGGCCCTCTTGAAGGATGACTACCAATTTTATTTTCAAAATACTCTGGTGCCTCATTTATACATAACTTCATGCACTGCATACTAACACCTCCCCCCAAACCAAAAGAGCAGCGGTGGTCCCACACTTACATCCTATATAGCATAGAAAACTATTCAGTCAGATGTGAGAAAGGATGGCTGGAGGAAAAGCAAAAGGAAGTTATTATAATCACTTCAACTCATACACTGAACATCTCAAGCAGCGTACTATAATAAAAGACGTAGCTTTACCTACTACTGCATACAAGAGTAGAAACACAAGGGAAAAAACCTGGCACTTCAAACTTTTCTAGGAGAGCTGTATACAACAGGGGCCAACGGTCGTGCACTTATCAGTTAAGCGATTTGAAAACAGATGCAAGTAGAATACTTGTGTGGGTACTATTCTATAGCCTTTTGCACAGGCCGCACACACCAACGTCTGCCCTCACCTGAGGCGGCTTCGGTAGCTCCCGCTCACCTTCCTATTCTCCAAGTAAAATAAAAAGTCCTCTTAAACAACAGCCTTGTCCACCTCCTGCACTCTTCTTATATTTCCCGACTTCAGTTCTTTCTCTTTTTTCCCCCCTCTTGTTTCTCAGGTCTACTCGTTTGTTTTCCCACAAAATGGCGCCGGGGGCCGCTCGCTCCCGCTGCGGCCTTCTATCCACCACTACTATTTCACTGGCTTCCCTATCTCCTCCTACCAAGTTAGCGCCTGCGCGAGCAAGAAAAACCAAGCCAATGGAAGTCTGTCTTGGGACGTAATGAGTCGTCCCTTCCTTGTCGTTGTGCAGAACGTGCGCGGTCTCGTGCAGTAAATCATCATCCAATGAGAGGTCCAGAAGCTAGAGGGCATAGCCACTACCTTTTCCGTGATGCGTCTGCCGGAGCTCTTCGTGACATTCTGCTCACCACATGGCAGCAACTATCCAATCGTAATGCTGGTTTTCATTGTTTCTCCCGGATTTGCATATAGAACAAACCAATGTAAACTGCTGTAGCGGGTTTTGGACATAAAACCCGTTTTGCTAAACCTGCTATTAACGTGCGTAGCCTCTAATAAATATTTGTTATTTGTTTAGTAGAACTAGTATTTTAGAACATGTTTGATTGAATATTAACAGCAGGGTGAACAGGGTAATCCCCTGTACAAATGGGATGCCCTGTTGCTGGGCTAGAGAGGGTGTTTACATATGGTATGTTCCAGACCTTATCAACATTGCATGGTACAGTCTGTTGCGAGGTCTGCCTAAAATGCATGCTTTTGAACAGCGCTGTGAGTGGATTAGAATGAGACCATTTGAGCACTTAAAGTAACCAATGGGAATATTGTATGACACATCTTTTCACCATTGGATTCAGGGGTCCCTGAGCAGTGTACAGCAGTGCAGGGACTCTTGAATTCCATGACATGCAAGGACCCTCACTGCTTTGTGTGTGACGGTCCTGGCACATCATTGGTCCTTAAGGGGGTTAAAGTTTGTATTAACCCTCTCTGTTAATGCCAATGTTCACACTGGTCTAGTTTCTGTGTAATTATGTTATAACGTTTCTCCCTCCCACCCCTTTTCAATAAGTCAACCAGCCTCCCTTCAGATCTGAAACCTAGTGGACTGACTGGACAGATAGCAATAAGCATACCTGGGAACTCTCAGGGTTTGACCCTGAGACTCAGGGTTTTGGCCTAAATCTCAGGGTCTCAGGGTGAAGATCCAAAATCTCAGGGTGAGAGAGTTCAGTGCTCCCTGTTATATATTCTGCTCCAGTTACATGCTTCTTTAGTCTCTAAACTGGTGCCACTTGTACCAGAAAGGCAGAAGGAGAAGTCCTGCTTGATTTGTGTGTGTTCATGCAGTGATATCTGTAAGTTTTTGTGTATTAATGGCTCCTTGAATGCCGACTGGAGCGACTCTCGATTACAGCGATTAGGATATATCGAGGATAATCTATATTATATAGGAAATTTAAAGGTTAATATTTACACAGTCTCAGGGTCAGCTCATTTTGAAAGTTCCCAGGTATGGCAATAAGTGACTATCTGTCCATCAGTATAAGGAAAACCCTTTCCCCCCTTGTCGAAGGAGGGTAGGTTTTTATTATGCAGATACAAGATTGGCTATTGTTGCAATCTGCACAGACCGGCTTTCTGATCTGAAGACAGAAGATGGATGTATTTAAAAGGGGAGGGGGAGCATTATAATAGAACTAGTTGAACAGCCCGTTACACGGGCCACAGTGCCTCTGGCAGCCGGTCGCGGGGCAGTCACATGCAGTGGAGACTGGCCGCGCCTTGGCTGATACAGAGCTGGACGCTCCTTCGGAGCGCCCAGCTCTGTATCAGCCGCAGCGAGGCCAGTCTCCACTGCGCATGACTGCTGCACGCGCAGCAGTGTCTACTGCACATGTTGGGCGTTACACACAACTTAGCGAATTATTATATAGGATTATGTAGACACTAGACCAATATGAACATTGGCAATAGTGGAGAGCGTTAGTACAAACTATAAGGAGTTACTGAACCTTAAATTATAATGAAATAATACTATCTCTAAGCCTTACATCAAACAGAAGCTGCAGTGCTATTTTGTTGTAGTGTAATGTTAGTATAAGGCTTTGGGCGTGATGTACATTTTGTTTGTGGCCCCCCACAGGCACTGCTTTGTGTCACACAGTCAATGGACAGTTCTCCCTCTAGCGTTTAGAAAGAGCAGGTTGCGCACTGATGTCCAGTGATGTATAGTGACCCCCTCCCACACAACTGTACTAGAGCAGAGGACAAGTATTCTGCTGCTCTCGTATCTGCAGTGTCCCTGAATAGCAGAATGGAAATGTAGTCACTCTAACTACAGTAAAACTTGCTCTTGTTGGGACCAATACCACTATCAATGCTTTGATTTCCATTGGTTTGAAGAAGTTTTTGTTGTTGCAAATGCCTACCCTCCGCCATTGCCATTTCGCAAAAGAAAAAAAAATGTGTATTCACAGATTAAGCATACCCCGATATATTAATACTAGTGTAAAAGCCCGTGTACACGGGCCGAGGTGCGGGTAATGTTAAGCAGCCGCTTCATGCGCAGTAGAGACTGCCAGAACGTGCGCAGTCTCTACTGTGCATGATGGCTTCTGACAAACATCCTAGTGAATTATTATATAGGATACTTATATAAATATATAAGAGAAAGCATCATGTGACCAAAAAACTTGTCTGAAGCCTAACACACCCAGGGGTGGCAGTAAGGAGGGGATATTCTTCCTTTGCCGCACATCATCCAGACCAGACTGAGAGGCTGAGTGACGCAGGGAGAGGGGCAGGAGGGGGATACTTTCAGCTTGAATAACATTTGAACTACACACTGTAAGTAATTACATATATCGCTACATGTTAAAAATATATATAAATAAGACTTGGAGCTAAACTTTAATATAAGTATTTCTTTCCCTTTAACCCATTGAGTGATTCTGCATCTGCCCAGTAAGTTTCATGTATTCCAAGCCTCTTTTTCAAGTTGTGAGCATGTGCATCAGTTCATTGAAGTATAAGCCTTCTTTTCACATACTGAGCACTACCACACAGTTCTAAACAGTCTAGTAAATCATTGTCAGTCCCTAGAGACCCACAACAGAAAATATCCAGGGGGTTACATGTGTGTATATATTTATATGTTTTACTGTGTGTATGTATGTCACAGAGTATGTGTGTATGTTGGACATTTTGTTTTTTCAATCAGAACTTGAGGGACGGCTAACTCCTTGCAGATATTTTCACAGGAATGGGCAGGGACACGCCTCCTGTATCTCCAGGACTGGCAGTAGGGAGGATACATGAATATCCCCTCCTTACTGCCACCCCTGGCTGTGTTAGGCTTCGGACAAGTATATAAATGTATAGAGAGAGAGATATCAAAGCAGAGATGGAAAGCTCTCATAGTGGAAGTTATGAGCTGGCCCAGGTGCTAATGAGTAGTATCCAATAGATATACTTAGAAATCACCGCATTTATGGGACTTCTTCAGAAGAATAACAAGGTGAATTTTATTGTCAGCATTTCGGGTATAGTAATACTCTTTATCAAGACAATATGAATATAAGAACCCTTGAGGTAGGCAACAAAGATGGCAAAATTGTTGCAGTCCAAGCGTAGACTGAACATAATTGGCATCATCTGTGCAATTAACATGAAAACTCCCACTGGTGAATGCAAGGGTATGTTAAAAAAGTAGAGAAGAGGAAAATAATATAAATATGCAATACATTACATTAAAATGAATAGGATTAAGTGTAAAACGACAGCTAGAAAAGGGTGACATTTAATTACCATTATTTCCTTTTCTTGTGTGCCCCTCTCAATGGTAAAATAATGGGTGTTAACTCCGCCTCCCAGCTGTTAGGACCAAACAAAATCTATAAAAGACTCCTCCCCCAATATGGCCTCCGTTAACTGTTGTCCAGGCTGCCAAAACAAATAGAGAAACAGGCAAATCACATTATACTGCACATTCTAGGACCTTAATAGTCAATCCCTTATGAAAACTGGATGAGGGAAGGGAGTGCCATGGAGAGGGGCACAGAAGAAAGGGAAATATGGTTAAGAAAATATCATACTTTCTACTGTGTCCCCTCCACTGCAAATTAATGGGACTTCTCAAAACAGTAACATTAGGGAGGAGCCAGTTTATGAAATAATAAAAACAATGTGAACATAACAATAGCTCTAGGAATAAAGAGTTAACCCAAGAAAATTGGTGTAGAAGGAAGAGTGCTATTATCGTAATTAATACAATATGGGTGAGCGCTTTAAAGTAAAATATGTCAATAAAATCAATAAGGACCAGATAACAAAATTATTATCTAGATGTTACAGTTGGCTAGCAAGACCAGGAGTCAGACGGTATAGTTAAGATCACCTTTATTAGAAATATATAACAGTAATGCAAATAGCAAATAACACACAGAGGGTGATCAAAGAGGCAAGCACTGTATCAGAAATAGCAGTCTTCCAATAGATCCACCACACTGTCCGAGACTAGGCCTCAGCCCACTCTAGTCTCATAGAAATGGTAATGCCCAGAGGTAGCACTGACTCAGTCGGTAGTCATTCTAGGAGAGGAGTCTCAATATCGTATGCAACCATGGAAACTACTGACTCAAGCCTGCAGTCAGTAGCTAGGAGTCTGACAGAGCCCCATGTCAGTACTAGGAAGGATGTCTGTGGAACAGGACCAACACATGGAACGAACAGAGAGAGCCCTCTAGTAAGCACCAGATAGGATAGTCAGACAAACCAGGCCATACACTGAATGAGGTAGTCAGCCAGAGCCACAGGTTTGCACCAGATAGGATATCCACTGAAGCGTAGGTATGCTGGATACCCAGTGGACAGAGACCCAGGTCAACACCAGAGTGGGTAGTCAGACAAACCAGGTCATACATGGAGCGGGTAGTCAGCCAGAGCCACAGGTTCAGACCAGAAAGGATGTCTAAGCCAAATCGGAACGCACAAGGAGAATGGTCAGACAGAACCACAGGTCAACACCAGAATGGATGGCCAGGCAAGCCGGGTCATACACAGGAATCCGGAATACCAAATAAATGAACTGCTCAGAACAAGATCGTAAGGGTAGTTGAGTCAGGATTCAGTCTGTCCTTTAAACCCCTCCTCAGGAAGTAGGTAGGAGGAGCAGCTCAGAGGGAGGAAGTAGGTAGGAGGAGACTATAGGCCTCAAACACATAAAACAGAGGTCTGCAGCATGCTGAAGCCTCACGCCTGCAGATGACGCATCTAGCATTGATGTGTCCAACAGCTCATGGAAATGACTCTGGAGCATCATTGTGAGAATTGCCAGAAGCGGCGGCGCTACAAGGTACTGTGACACTAGCACAATAAATACCAACATAGTTCAATATATATGTATACAATTTATTAATCCAAAAACAACAATGTAATACAACACATCAATTGAAAATAATCAGCACAGAATATGTAGTACTCACAGTTGTTTAAAGCAAATAGTGTAATGCCTGATTTTCACTCCCAAGAAGAATGTGAGCCACATACATTAAAAAGAGAAAAATATACAAAACATAGCGTGAACTGCTTTTACAAGTGCATTATATAGTGCATAATTTTAAAAACACATTGTGATAAATCTATCATAAAACAAGTCCCAAAAGTAACATGTTTTACAGATATCTTTTGATAATGATTTTTCAATATTCCTTTCGATCTTGATATTCAGTTTATTTGTAGACTATTTGGAATGAGGGATATAGTTACCGTTAGACTCACTAGGTTAAAGTCAGACTTCACTGAACATGAATGATCAAGTCAAGCTTATGTAGCAGGTGGGGCTATTTTGTTTACCACACTCAGCTATAACAGAAATACTTGAGGAATTAGAGCACAGAATTTCAGGAGAGCACTTCAAGAGTTAAAAGGACAGTAATGTCCCAAAAAAATGTTTATAGTTATGTAGAGTTTAATATATTAATCAAATCGCTCCAAACCCTATCTCTCAAACCGCTATGGTTTGAGAGATTAGGGATTCAAAGTTCCCCCCTCCCCTTCTCCTAATGTCAGCTGTAAAGCTGACAGCAGGAGAATCGAGTCGTACAACTCGAGGAGGCTCTGCAGCAGAGCCCGAATCTCTATACTCAAAAAGAATTAATTCATTGGAAAGGTCTAAAAAGTGTGCCTGGTTTACAAGCACACTTTGTAGATCTTTCCAGTGAATGAATTCTTTTTAAGTACCGCGATTTTGGCTCTGCTGCAAAGCCGCCTGCTGGTCCCCAGACCGGGATCTCCTGCTGTCAGCTAGACGGTAACATCAGGAGAAGGGGAGGGAGGGGGGGAACTTTAAATCTCTATATCTCTCAAACCATAGCGGTTTGAGAGATAAGGTTTGGAGCAATTTGATTAATATTTTAAGCTCTACATAACTATAAAAAAATTTTGGGACATTACTGTCCCTTTAAACCACATTCATAGGTACTCACATTTAGATGATCGCCTGGGAAGTATTCCGTTTTCCCAGGACTTTAAACTCTTGTGGGGAATTTAGAAAACCGCCCTCACTCGGTCAACAAATCTCCAGCCAGGTATATAGTGATATCCAAATGTGTTTTTAGACTCCAATTTGGAAAATATAGAAATGTATGTATATATACACACGCATAGTATGTTTCTTAAAAAAAGATATATTTTTAATAATAATAAAAAGTAAACAGTAATAATCAAAAATTATATCAATATCAATGCAGAATAAAAGACAGACAAAGTCAGTGAAAACAAATAAAAAGCTCAACACGTTTCAGAACATACACTTTTTTATTCAGGAGCAAACTTAGTAAGATAACAACTGAAAAATGGGACGCCAAGGTTTTAAACCAACGGAAATGATGTCTCGTTCCAACAATCAATCCATGAATTAACTCTTTCGATTCCTGAAAAGAATAAATGCATATATTCTCTCTATAAAGAAGTTAATACTTCTGGACAATAGAAAGAGTCAGTTTCACCTTTAACACAAATAACCCACAAAATCCAAAGTATCTCACAAAGATAACGATCAATAGCTAGATCAAAACCTTCCCTGTTCATAGGAAAATATGTGACCTATATTATTGTTAATAAACGAACAACAATAGTTAAAGGGGAACTACCACCCCGCAATAAGTTCACATTAATCAATTCTTCATCTGGCGACTAGCTGCTTAGTAACGCTAGTCGCCAGAAGTATTACCTGGTTTCAAAGATATTCCAGTTTTTCGGAGGCTCACTGTAGCAGGAAGCACGGACATCTCGTCATAGTGACGTCCGTGCACCTGCGCTGTCAGTCCCTTTTGGAGCCGGCCGTGGGGGCTATTGGCTCAAGCTCTTGCAGTGCAGGTTGTCTCCGGTATATGCCCATGGGGGCTATTGGCTCAAGCTATTGCTTTACAGTTGGTCTCCGTTTTTATGCCCATGGGGGCTATTGGCAAGCTGTTGCAGTGTAGTCATCTCTGTTGTTACGCCCGTGGGGGCTATTGGCTCAAGCTCTTGCAGTGTAAGTTGTCTCCGTTACTACGCCCGTGGGGGCTATTGGCTGAAACTACTCTGCAGTATTTTGCATCAGTTCCTGTACTGCCTAAGCAGCTTTCTAAGCCTTATGGACTTAAGGTGTTGCATCATCTAACACCAATTGCTGCCTCACTACCACCTTGGGCGTGCCAAACACCACAACAGAGACTGATTGATTATTTTTACTTAACCATTGAGTACCCTTGCTATTCTGTGCCTGTCCTGTGACAGTATATATATTATTCTTGCTTCTGTATACTGGGCCTGAGAAGGCATATGTAGCCTATCTATCGCTATATTTCTGTGTTGCCTTTAGAAGGCGATCTTTCTTCTTTATTTTTTAATAAAACTGTGTTTTATTCTAACCTGCTGGTCTGAGTGTCTTGAAAAACCGTTACAGTACGAAAGGACCGTGACCTCAGACAGTAAAGGTGAAAGTAATACACAAAACATCCACTGGAGAATGGATGTTCATGAGCAGCGCCTAGACCAGTTGGCACTGGCCTTACAAACTTTACTTGAGCGTACGGTACACCTTGACAAACCGAACCAGAATCCGGTGGTCTCCCCAGTCTCGACACCGGATAATCAGTCTCTAGTCCCTACTACACATACCAGAGGCCTAACGGCGGCGGCACCGTTACCATTAAGATATGATGGCGAACCTACTCAATGCAGGGGCTTTATTAATCAATTGGACATATTCCTGGAACTAACGCCCCAGGCATTTCCTAACTACTGACTGGCAAAGCACTGGCATGAGCTAATCCTCTGTGGGAGAATGCCAAACCCTGCACTCTGAACTTTAATGAGTTCGTAAGAAAGTTCCTCAGAGTGTTTGAGGTTCCTGGTAGAGCTGCCTCTGCTGCCAAAAGGTTAATGGAGATACAGCAGGGCGATCATACCTTGGGCGACTATGCCATTGAATTTCGGACCTTGGCAGCAGAGGTGGGATGGAAGAACGAGGCATTAGTGGCAGCCTTTGCTCAGGGTCTGTCCGAATCCATTAAAGATGAAATAGCTGCCAGAGATATACCCAGTGATCTGGATGAGTACATTGACTATATCATGCTTATTGACTCCCGAATTCATGAAAGACGGATGGCAAAAAGGGCGAGATCCAGAAATTATGGGCATGGCAGTCTTTTAAACCCACCCTCGCCTCCCATTCCTCCTGAACGTTCACCCGAGTCTGGAGAGCCAATGCAGCTTGGGTTCACCAGACTTACTAAGGAAGAGCGGGCGCACCGTAGAAGACAGGGCCTATGCTTATATTGTGGTAAAGCTGGGCACTTATTATGCACATGTCCGGTACGGCTGGGAAACGGACGCACCTAGGGTACCTTGGGGGACAGGCCCTAGGTGGCGTGCAGCAATCCCTAGATTCAAGTACCCAGAAACCCACCATCCAAGTGGTATTCTCTTGGGCAGACCTGTCTGTGGTGGTTATGGCATTGGTAGACTCTGGTGCAGCTGGGTACTTCATGGACCAATCTTTTGCCGAATTGCACAAAATTCCGTTAGTCAAAAGGGAGTCTCCCCTGGCTATTGAAGCCATTGATGGCAGACCTTTGGAACCTGCATTCATTACCATGGAAATGATTCCTATTACTATGTCTGTTGGGGCTCTCCACAAGGAGGAAGTACGTATCACAGTGCCTGTGATTCCTGTCAGTCTCATCTGTGGCAGATACTGATTTGCTGTGTTGGTTTGGCCCGCCCCCTGGTGACCTTTTTATACCTGGCTAGAACAGCTGTCAGTCGCCCTTTCGTAGTGTTTCTGTGCCAGTTATACTGTTGCTGTGTTCCTGTGTTCCAGATTCCTGTGTACTGACTCGGCTTGTCTTGACTATTCTCCTGTGTTCCTGCTCGTGTATGACCCGGCCCGGCTGACTACCACCCTTGGCTGACGTTCCTACCTGTGTACGACCCGGCTTGTATGACTGCCTTCTACGTGCTCTGACCCGGCCTGGCTGACTTCCCGCTCCGAAGACCGACTCCAGCTTTCTACAGTGACCTGTGTTCCAGTTGTCGCTGCCGCGACATTTCTATCGCTGTTCCAGCTTTTGGTGTGACTGCCTTGCCTGGTGTACTCCGATCTGTGCAGTGTATTTTCCTTTGCAGAGTTGTGCGTATACGCGCCTCCTTCAGACTGCAGAGCCTTGCTATACCGCTGAAAAGCCTCGAGTAAAAGTGCTGATTAACCCTAGCAGTGCCGCCTGGGTTCCACTCTCTCGCTACTCCTGTAAGAGTCTCTTTCTCGGTGATACTACTGCTGAGTTGGCCGCTCCCCGTCGGCAGCTCCACACATCCTTGCAGAGTATTCACATCCGTTTGGCCGGTTGGGCGCCTAAGACTCTCTCTCTTGTTCATTGAGCGATTCCGCTTTACCGAGTGGTGGCAGGCACAGGCATCAGCATTCGTATTCCGGTAATTACGCCCGTGGGGGCTGTCGGCTCTAGCGTATGTTATCCCATTGTCCGGTTAAGTCTGAGGAGGCTTGGCAGCTCTCACATTGAAGGCCGGTTCCAATCACGCCCGTGGGGGCCGTTTGCACTTGCACTAGTTGAAGCAGTTCCAGTAGGTACGCCCGAGGGGGCTACGTGGACTCTTGTGCTTCTTCTTACTGAACACCGTGGCGAGGCAGTCCAGTATCCAGCCGGTGATAGTCTTGGTCTCCAGCACAGCCTTATAACACCCTGGGCGTTCCAAACATCCACATCTGAGACTGACTGTTATAAAGGACTTAACCCCTTGGGGGTATACGCTATTCTACTGCTGTGTAATTGTACTGCTAAGTCATTTGTGCATTTACCATTGTATCTATATATATATTACCACTGGTGTATATCTACCGCCACTAGAGGGCGTGTTATTGCCTTATTTTATTTTTAATAAAATTGTGTTCTTATTCACACACTGGTCTGAGAGTCTTAAAAAACCGTGACAGTACGTTTCCAAATAATTCGATCTCCTCATCATGCAGTCATTCTGGGGTTTCCATGGCTACTATTACATAATCCCCAGTTTGACTGGCAGAGATGTGAGGTTAAATCATGGTCTGAGTACTGTACTAAAAACTGTTTATCACACCCTGTCAAGATTTTGTGTACCTCTCCCTCCGTGCCAGCTGAATATCGAGAATTTAGTGACGTATTCAGCAAGGGGGAGGCTAGTGCACTACCTCAGCACAGATCCTATGATTGTGCTATTGATCTGCCCTCGGGCATGGTGCCCCCAAGGGGTCGCACTTATCCTCTGTCATGTGATGAGAACAGGGCTATGGAGGACTACACTGAGGACACCCTCAAAAGAGGGATTATTTGCAAGTCTACCTCTTCGGCTGGTGCCGGTTTCTTCTTTGTGAAGAAGAAAAATGGCGAGATTAGGCCATGTATTGATTACCGGGGGTTGACTAAGCTGATGTCTAAGAATGCCTACCCCATTCCACTCATTACTGAGTTATTTGACAGGTTAAAGGGCTCTTCCATCTTTACTAAACTTGATCTACGGGCTGCATATAACCTGATCAGAATTAAGGCTGGAGATGAGTGGAAGATGGCATTTAATACCAGATCAGGGCATTATGAATATCTGGTGATGCCATTTGGCCTATGCAATGCACCTGCGGTGTTCCAGGAATTTATTAATGACATCCTTCATGACATGCTTCAGTCCTGTGTGGTGGTATATCTAGATAATATATTGATTCAATCTGCCAACCTTACCCAGCATATTAAGGATGTCTCTGAGGTTTTGATTCAATTACGTAAAAATAAACTGTTCTGCAAACTAGAAAAATGCGAATTTCATAGGTCCCAAGTACCATTCCTGGGGTTCGTAATTTCTAGAGATGGCATTGCTATGGACCAGGAAAAGTTGGCAGCAGTCCTACAGTGGCCTCGCCCCAAGGGGTTGAAAGCTATTCAGCACGTTTTGGGCTTTGCCAACTATTATAGGAAATTTATCCAGAACTGTTCTACTATTGTGAAACCTCTGTCTGACTTGACACATAAGGGCGCTACTCCCTCTCAATGGTCCGAGGCAACTGAAAATGCGTTTGAGACTCTGAAATCCGCCTTTGCTTCTGCTCCGGTGCTGTCCCACCCCAATCCCGCCCTGCCATTCACTTTGGAATGTTGGGGTTGGGGCAGTGCTCTCCCAACGTCCTGTGGGAGGTGGCGCCTTGAGACCTTGTGGGTTCTTTTCTAAAAAAAACTCTCCAGCGCCCAAAGTCACTATGAGATTGGCGACAGGGAGCTCCTGGCTATTATTCTGGCACTTAAAGAATGGCGTCACCTATTGGAAGGTACCAGGACCCCAGTATTAATCCTAACTGACCACAAGAATTTGATGTATGTCTCTGAAGCAAAGAGACTGTCCTCACGACAAGCTAGGTGGGCACTCTTTCTGTCCCGGTTCAGTTTTGTAGTGTCCAATCTCCCGGGCTCTAAGAATGTTAGGGCAGATGCTCTGTCCAGACAGTTTGCGTCAGACATTGAGAGGGAGGAAGAACCAGTATCTATTATTCAGCCAGATTGTATCCTGGCTACAGTACGTACTAGCATCACTTCGCCACTGGGGGAAGAGATTTTGGCCTCTCAAGCAAGAGCTCCCCCAGAAACCCCAGTTGGCAAGTGTTTTTTGGATGAGCCATTCCGTACCCGTCTATTGGAGACATACCATTCATCTAAGGCTGCTGGGCATATATGGAGGGATCAGCTAATATGGTCTCTATCACAGTTATTTTGGTGGCCCTCCCTTAGAGCCGATTGCTCTGCTTTTACTGCAGCCTGTGCCACCTGTGCTCGTGCCAAGACCCCCAGGCATCTCCCAGTGGGCCTACTCCAACCTGTGCCTAATGGCGAATGTCCATGGTCCCACATATCTTTTGACTTTCTGGGAGAACTGCCAGTATCTAGGGGGTACACGTTTATCCTCATGGTGGTCGACAGGTTCTCTAAGATGGCTCATTTCGTGCCCCTCTCTGGCCTTCCGTCGGCTCAGGAGCTGGCAATGGTGTTTGCCAATGAAGTGTTTCGCTTGCACGGGGTACCCAGAGTGGTGGTGTCTGATCATGGGAGCCAATTTGTTTCCAGATTTTGGAGGGCATTTTGTGGCCAGATGGGCATCCAATTGTCCTTTTCTTCCACCTACCATCCCCAGACCAATGGGGCCGCTGAGCGTGCCAATCAGGGACTGGAGCAGTTCCTGCGTTGCTTTGTAACCGATCATCATGACAATTGGGCCGACCTGTTGCCATGGGCAGAGTTTGCCAGGAATTGTGCAGTTAATTAATCGTCCGGGAGCTCCCCATTTCTCATTAATTACGGGTTCCAGCCGTGCCTGCTCCCGGACTCATTTCAGTCGCAACAAATTCCAGCTCTGGTTGAGCATATTGAGCAGCTTCGCTCCACTTGGGCACAGATTCAGAGGACCCTCAGTCAGTCATTTCAGCGACATCAGCGGCATGCCAATCGTAGACGGCTGCCAGCGGTCTCCTTCCAGGTTGGGGATAGGGTATGGCTCTCCTCCAGAAACCTCAATTTGCAGGTGCCTTCCAATAAGCTGGCTCTGCCGGTTCATTTGTCCGTTCAAAATTATCCGCAAGGTGAATCCCGTCTCGTACGCATTGGAACTCCCAGCCTCTATGCACATGCATAATGTGTTCCAAGTATCTCTGTTGAAACCCTTGGTTTGCAACCGCTACACTACCACTCCAGTGATTCCTGGGCCTGTGGACGTTCAGGGCCAAGAGGAGTACGAAGTCCAGAGTATCATTGATTCTAGGAGATTTAGAGGGAAGTTGCAATATTTGGTCCATTGGAAGGGCTATGGACCTGAGGAACGTTCTTGGGTGGATCAGAAGGACCTCCATGCACCTAGACTGTTGCGCAACTTCCACTCTAAATATCCCCAGAAACCGAGACCTCCTGCAGGGAGAGGGGGGTACTATCACGGTGCCCATGATCTCTCTCTGTCACTCTCGCTTGTGGTGCGCTCCTATTGGCTGAGCCTGTTTGGCCCGCCCCTGGTGACCTTTTTATGCCTGGCCATTGGCACCTGTCAGGTGCCCTTTCGTGGTGTTCCTGAGCCGCTGTTGCTGCGTTCCAGTGTTCCTGATTCCTGTGTACCGATCTGGCCTGTTTTGACTACGCTCCTGAGTTCCTGCTTCGTGATCTGACCCGGCCTGGCTGACGTTCCTGCTCGTGACTGATCTGGCTTGTCTGAGAACCTCCTCCGTGATCTGACCCGGCTTGGCTGACGTTCCTGCTAGTGACTGATCTGGCTTGTCTGAGAACCTCCTCCGTGACCTGACCCAGCCTGGCTGACTTCCTGCTTCGTGACCTGAACCGGCTTGCTACAGACCCTGCCATCGTTCCTGCTTCCTGCTGTCGCCGTGGCGACATTCTGACTTCCGCTGTGCTTGTGGCAGGGCTGATCGTGATTGCCTCAATTAACACTTGCAGAGCCGTGTCTCCAGTGCTGAGTCTCCATTAACACTTGCATAGCTGTGCTTCCGTTGCTGAGTCTTCCTTGGCACTTGCAGAGCGGTACCCACATTTGCTGAGCCTCCGGTTGTACTTGCAGAGCTGTGCGTCCGATCCTTGAGCTGTTATTAACACTTGCAGTGCTGCTGTCTCCATTATTTGAGCCTTCTTTAACACTTGCAGAGCCGTTGCTGTTTATCCGCTACATCTGCTGAGCCGGCCGCGTTGAGAGCCTGGTCTAGATGACGGCTCATCTTGTCAACTAGCAGAGTAGTCAGTCTCCATTACTGCGCCAGCGGGAGGCGCTATTGGCTCTAGCTCTATCAGTGTTGCTCTCCATTACACGCCCGGTGGGGCTATTGGCTCAAGCACTTGCAGCACAGGTTGTGTCAGTTCCTACGCCCATGGGGGCTATCTGCTCAAGCTCTTGCTGTAAAATAAGTCTCCGTTGCTACGCCCGTGGGGGCTATTGGCTCAAGCTCTTGCAGTGCAGGTTGTCTCCGGTATACGCCCATGGGGGCTATTGGCTCAAGCTATTGCTTTACAGTTGGTCTCCGTTATTACTCCCGTGGGGGCTATTGGCAAGCTCTTGCAGTGTAGTCATCTCCGTTGTTACGCCCGTGGGGGCTATTGGCTCAAGCTCTTGCAGTGTAAGTTGTCTCAGTTACTACACCCGTGGTGGCTATTGGCTGAAACAATTCTGCAGAATTTTGCCTCAGTTCTTGTACTGCCTAAGCAGCTTTCTAAGCCTTATGGACTTAAGGTGTTGCATCATCTAACACCAATTGCTGCCTCACTACCACCTTGGGCGTGCCAAACACCACAACAGAGACTGATTGATTATTTGTACTTAACCATTGAGTATCCTTGCTATTCAGTGCCTGTCCTGTGACAGTATATATATTAATCTTGCTTCTGTATACTGGGCCTGAGAAGGCATATGTAGCCTATCTATCGCTATATTTCTGTGTTGCCTTTGGAGGGCGATCTTTCTTCTTTATTTTTTAATAAAACTGTGTTTTATTCTAACCTGCTGTTCTGAGTGAAACTAAAAGAGATCATGTAACAGTTGCATTCAGTTAATACACTAGCCGATAGCCACAACACTCACCAAGCCTCATTAGGACCGGCGGGTCCAGTGCAGCTCTCCACAATCTCAGCCACGATTCCACAAACGAGAGGACAACAGGAGGAAAGCGCACCCTGACCCACCGTGATATCTCAGCCAAATCCAAAATTGAGAATATCTCAAAAAAATCCTTTATTAAACATTATTAAAACCAACTATGAATGAATACAGGATTTAAAAAGATGCGCTGGACTACGCCTAACGCGTTTCGTGATGACAAGAGCACCACTTAATCATAGGTTTCCAGTAATCCAAATGCGCTACAAGACATTTATACAAAAACAATCAATTCAAAATATACAATTAGCGAATCCAACAGTCTTACCTGCCGCATGAGCCAATCCAAAACACCTCTAACCCCTGTGTTAAACAATACCTCATCAAAACATCAGTGCTTAACATCAATTAGCTCACGATCGCAACGTCACATGATGAAAAGCCGTTAACACTATCCAACTTCAAAAGTCACATGATTAAAATCACATGATCTGCCTTCCATACCTCATGTAGTATCTAGAAAGAGCGATCATACGCTATGGATTGGGACATGCGGGAGGTAATATTATACCACCAAAACAAAAACAGTGACTACCCATAACCCATCAGTATGAACTTTCAAAAACATATGTTGCTCAATGGATAAACATACATTTGGAAATGTATTCCTAATGGATACAAAAATACAATATCATTTATCATTACTAAGACATGTGACCCTCATTCAAATAATGAAATATTATCAATACAATAAATTAATAAATGTGAGAAAAAATTGTTACTAATTTAGACATATGAAAATTATTCAAAATATCCCATTGTATATAAGACACATAAACATGACCATCAAAAATATTAAAAAAATATATAATAAAGCATACTAAAGTCTTTATTTATGAATATCTAGAGAATAAACTCAGATCTAAAAAAATCTAATGACTTATAAATAAAGACACATCGTGTTCCGAGTTTAAACCCTCAGGGACACGAGTCCTCAACTGAATTATCCATTTAATTTCACTTTTGTCCAATAATGCATCTATATCTCCTCCCCTTTCGGGTAAAAAGATTCTTTCAATCCCTTGAAAGAAAAAATTGGACAAATCTGCATCATTACAACCTATGAAATGCCTTGCCACTGGTTTCGTATTATCCCTTTTGCTTATGGACAACAAATGCTCCCTGATCCGTTCCTTAAGGGGTCTACTCGTACGTCCTACATATTGCTTCCTACACATCAAACATGTTATTAAATACACCACATGTGATGTCCTACAGTTAATATACTGTTTAATCACAAACCTTTTATCCAAAGCTGTACTCACAAAAGAATCACCGATTCTTACATAATTACAGGAAACACACCTCCTAGCGCCACACTTAAACATACCAGTAGTCTTCAACCATGTCGGCACCGCTGACTGTGTGCTATGAAACAAACTAGGTGACAATCGACTACCTAATGTAGGCGCTCTCCTCGCCACAAAACTACATCCATCTTGTAGCACTGATTTAAGTCTGATATCACTTGTCAAAATAGGAAGGTGTTTTGTAATAATGCGTTTTATCTGGTTATATTCTTCACTATAACCTGTTACAAATGAGACTTTACGATCAACCACTATATCCCTCTTACATCTCTCTCCATCAGAATTCAATAGATTGTCTCGTTCAGTATTTAATGCCCGATCTCTTGCATTAATCAATAACTTATATGGATATCCTCGCTGTCTAAAACGCTGAATCAAATCATCAGATTGCTTATAAAAATCAACAAGATCCGAGCAATTCTTACGAATCCTCAGAAATTGGCCTCTCGGTATACCTTTAATTAAATGCCTAGGATGACATGATTTAGCGTGTAGAAGCGAGTTACCCGCACACTGCTTCCTATAAAGTGTGCTACCAATTCCTGTTTCTGTCAGAATCAATTTCAGATCTAAAAAAGAAATTTCCTTTTCTTGATATTCTGAGGTTAATATAAGATTGAAGTCATTCCTGTTCATATAGGAGACAAACTCATCAAATTGGGATTTGCCTCCCATCCAAAGAAACAGTAAATCATCTATAAAACGCTTGTACACCCTAATAGAAGATCGAAATGGATTTTCAACTCCAAACACGTGGGACTCTTCATACCAACCCATATACAGGTTGGCAAATGATGGGGCAAAAGTAGCCCCCATTGAAGTCCCACGTGTTTGGAGGTAAAACACACCATCATACTTAAAAAAAATTATGTCTCAACAGATAGTCAACTGCCTTCAACAAAAAATCTTTCAAATCCTCACTATAAACACTGTAAGTGTTAAGATGGTAATTAATAGCTTTTAGACCTTGATCATGTGGGATCATTGAATAAAGGGATACAACATCCATTGTACCCCAAGACAAAGATCCCACCTGTTGTATCCCAGAAAGAAAAGATAAAACATGTCCAGAGTCTCTGGTATAACTCCCCAACCTCAATACTAATGGTTGCAAATAACTATCAACCAATCTCGACAAATTCTCATTCAGGGAAGCCATACCAGAGACAATAGGTCTCCCCAAGGGAGGTCTATGATCCTTATGAACCTTGGGGGGATGGTGAAAGATGGACATCACCGGATGTTTCACTTTTAGAAAATCTCTCTCTTTTTCTGTAATTAACCCCAAGGCCAAAGCATCATCGACAATCCTGTACAACAATCTAGAAAAGAGCCTAGTAGGATCCCTATTCAATACAGTATAAGATGAGGAATCTCCCAGTTGTCTAAGGGATTCCGCATGGTAATCCTCAGAATTGAGGAGCACCACACACCCTCCCTTATCCGCACTGCGAATAACAACAGACCTATCTGAAGACAAGGACTCCAGTGCCAAACGCTCTCCCTTATTTAAGTTATTCCTCCTATACTCCTGTCTAGCCTGTAATTTAAATAGACTCTCTTCAACAGCTGATTGGAAAGCATCGATAAACAACCCTCTTTGATGTATAGGATAAAAAGTGGATCTAGGTTTCAATGAATTAGAACCCACTAATCGAGTCATTTCTACTGAACATGTAACATTGGGATCACTTTCCCTTCTCAAAGATTCTAAATCTGTGATAGCACAAATTTCTGCAAAGGTTCTTTCAGAGCATCTCTTAGTCTTGATATCTGACGAGATCTCTGAAAGAGGTTCCAATTGGTTACTATCAGTAACTGTTAAGCCCTCAATCGAATCCCCTACTTGCAATATATTCTGATCCGGAATACAACTAAAGTGTTTCTTCAATGTCAACTTCCTAACGAAAGCATTAACATCTAATATGGTCTCAAACAGATTAAAATGTTTCGGAGGAGAAAACCCCAGTCCTTTAGACAATAAGGAGATCTCATCTGGGGACAGTTCTTTATTTGAGAGGTTCAAGACCTCCTGGCTCTGCCCCTGTATATGCGCCCTCTTCTTGCTTGTTGACCTCTTGCCCCTCCTTGTGGGTTTGTGTTGTTTCTCGGTTCCTGATAATAGTCCCAATTCCAATTTTGAGGACGCCACTCCCATCTTGACCTGTGTTTTTTTTGAGGACGTTGAACTTTTGGTGTGGAGAAAACTTCACTCACTGTATGTTCTCTATGTTCCTGTGAGGACAAAAGAGACGAACCAGTACTCTGTTCATTATTTGAACCTTCCTGATCTATACTGGAAAAACTAACTGTTTTAGGGGTAGAAACTGTTCGTAAAATAGATTTAGTTCTATAATTCTCCTTTCTAGATATCCTCCTCTCTCTATGCCAAGTGTAGACTCTCTTTTTCTCGTAATCCTCCCTATCTCTAGAGAATTTCTTCGACTTCAACAAAGTTATATTATACTCTAATCTTTGAAGTTTATCTTGCAAAGATTTCTGTGATTTAACAAAATTGTCAAGCTCTGAGTTAACCTTAACTTTCTCCTGCAAATAAACCAATTCATCCTTAACAACCTTGTATTTCTCATTCTTATATTTCAAAATCAAATTCATCAATTTCATAGAACAATCTGTTAATATAGTATTCCATCAGACCATAAAGGCATCATCATCTGGAATAAAAGTGGGATTCTTAGTTATCCTTAACCCACGTGGGATCATCTCAAGAGACAAGTATTTCTCTAATGTTATAATTTCCCACCACATTTTCATCTCTTTAATAGCTGTCACTTCTAAGTTATGTGTTAAAACTTCTTCAGAGTATATTTCATCTCCCATATAGGGAGTTTCCATTGAAAAAACCTTTATAGCTCTCTGGAGGCGCTCCATTTGATCTGAAGCTGGTACAAAACCAGTCTCTTCCTCCAATTGTTCTAAAAAATCCTGCCGAGTTTCATTCATGTTGATAAATTTATTAGGAAATGGCTGTTGAAGGTGGTGCTGAATACAAACAATACAAATTGTATAACGTTTTATATCCTTTTATGCCAGTGAAAAACAACCCCTACTTGTTAAGGGGGAGTAAACTGTTAGTCTGAATGAAGCAAAACTAAAAGAGATCATGTAACAGTTGCATTCAGTTAATACACTAGCCGATAGCCACAACACTCACCAAGCCTCATTAGGACCGGCGGGTCCAGTGCAGCTCTCCACAATCGCAGCCACGATTCCACAAACGAGAGGACAACAGGAGGAAAGCGCACCCTGACCCACCGTGATATCTCAGCCAAATGCAAAATTGAGAATATCTCAAAAAAATCCTTTATTAAACATTATTAAAACCAACTATGAATGAATACAGGATTTAAAAAGATGCGCTGGACTACGCCTAACGCGTTTCGTGATGACAAGAGCACCACTTAATCATAGTGTTCTGAGTGTCTTGAAAAACCGTTACAGTATGTTTTGATTGACAAAATTGAGAAATTTAATGAAGTAGTACAGTATGAAGCAAAGGCCAGTAAGTTTTCAATGCTATAAGGTTGACTAGGATGGAACGATCCGTTGAATTTGAGGAAGGAATCCCATGCCTTAGAATAATTCCTTCTGGTGTTAGCTGCAAGTGCTCGTCTGGTGAAGGCTTCTGAGTTTGAAATGTGGTGATTTAAGGTATTATGAGTTCCTGAAAAGGAGGAGGTACACATGATTGAGGATTTGGTCTAAGGTTAATGTGTAAGTATTTCTGGAATTTAAAATGTGATAGTGAGTTGGCTGCTTGGTTTTGTTCACCTGGAATAAATTTGCATGATATGTGAAAATTGAACTTGAGCGCTAATAATGCTCATGATCTTTGTGTTTCTAGACCTGCCTTTCTGGATAATATGACAGAGCACTAAGTTATCTGAGTAGAAAGTAACCATTTCCCCTGACCATAAATGACCCTATTGAGCTGCTGCTGTCACTACCGGGTAAATCTTGTATAATGATGAAGAAGAAATAAATTCTGGAATCTCCTTCACCTCATCCGCCCATGCCTCCGAGAACCATTCTGAATTGAAGATAGCTGCAAAGCCTTTCCCAGCAGAGGTGTCCGTGAACACCTGAGGGGAATTGGGGCCCGCAGAAGGAGGAAACATGGACTGGCCATTCCAGTTGATTAGGAAGTGATCTCACATGAGAAGATCACACTTAGCTTCCCGGTCCACTGGAATGATATTTGTATTGCAGGGGTTTCCGAGAAGTGACAACAGATGAGATGTGAAGTATCTTCCTTGTGGAAGTATTTTTGTGGCGAATGTGAGATGACCCAGGAGTGTTTGTAATTCCAGTAGGGTACAGTTGTCTTTGAGGCAGAAGTCGTGTATTATTTGTCTGATTCTGATTCATTTAATTTCCGGTAGTCAAGCTTCCTTCAAGGAGGAATCTAAGATGATACCCAAAAATTCTATGGTGGTGGATGGATCAGATGTCTTGTGAGCTGCCGTGGAGATGTTAAGTAATGAAAATAAGTGAAGCAGTTTATTGAGACTACATGGGTTCTGATATTTGGGTTTGATTAGTAGAAAGTCATCTAGATAGTGTATAACCATAGGGCAGTGAGAGTAATTTAGCAGCAGCCAAGATAAAGTGTCAGCGAATTCATTGAATATTTTTGGGCTACTCCTACATCCGAAAATCAGGCGGGTTGCAAAATAGTATAGCTGTTTCCAACGGACGCCCTGCAAATGCCACAACGAAGTATGGATAGGCAACAGTTTGAAAGCATCCAAAATGTCTGTTTTAGACAGCCAACAACCCTGTCCGAACTGTCGAATGTAGAGGATAGCATCATCAATCCTACAGTACTCTAGGGCCATCTCTTCTGCTGGGATTAAAGAGTTAATACTAGGAAACATAGCACCATGTGGTGCGGAGAAATCTATAATTAATCTTTTCTTTGATGGATAGAATTTTTTAGATGCAATCCCCAAAGGGCTAACTCTCCAAATAGGGAAGGGTGGTGAAGGGAAGGGGTCAATTAAGTAACCTTTCTGTACTTCATCCTGTAAGAGTGAACCTACTATATCAAGTTCTGAATTGGCAGATAGTAAGTTAGGACATTCTAAGGAAGTGTCAGGGCAAGTCAGAATGCCTTTGTGAAATCCTGATTGAAAACCTGAAATTAGATATGAAGAAAGTTGTTTATCTGGGTGAGAAGAAAGGCGTTGTTTCAACAATGATAGGTTAGTGAAGCTTAGTCCTTTATTTTTAATTGAAAAATTCTTTGGGCAGATTACTCTTGCGTAGGATTTGTGACATAAAATACACTGATGTAACAGTCTACAACCACTATAAAAACAGCCCTTTGTATTAAAGTTGTTGCAAATAGCTGAATTCCCTATGTAATAGATGGGTCTACCAAGTTTGTCTTCTGTGGCAAAAATTTGTGTGGGAGGAAGTACTCGGGTAGGCCTAAGGTGACCACATATCCCTTTAAATCAGGGACACTTATAAAATGCACACATTGCAGGGTTGCTTTGATTCCTGTGCTGTCCTGCAATGTGTGTATTTTATAAGTGTCCCTGATTTAAAGGGATATGCGGCCACCTTAGGTAGGCCGGAGGCTGACTATTGTTAGGGGTGACTGACACCCCAGTGGTTGAGCCGGAAGGGCATAGGTGAGAAGCGTGGGTTTGAGAATGGCAGTATTGGCAGTTAGGTATCTTAAGACCTGCAAAGTGTCTGCAAAATAATTCATTATCTAATGAGCTCCAGTCCAATTGAAAATTAAACTGGGTCATAGCATCGGCAGCTTTTGCTGAGAATGACTAATGGTATTCGTAGAAGGCGGTGCCTCCATATTTGTAGCCTAATTCTACCAGAAGATACATATACTGATCTAATTCTTCTCTTCTCGTGGGGAAGGAAGTGCAAAGTATGCCTCTATAAATGCTAAAAGCTAGAACGAATTCTGGAATGGTTAGTTTGCGTGTCAATCTGGTATCTTTGGCTTTTACTGTAACACTAACCTCACCACAACTGACCACCTTCTGTTCAGTAATATCTTGGGATGCTAATAACAAAGCTGCCAGATTAACATCTTTACCTTCTAGTATGTCTTTCTTGATGCGTTGTGCACCATGTGACCTGGTGTGATACGTGGTGGAAAAATATTGTTACCTTGTGGTTGACTAGTAGCTGGGATCGTCTGTTCATGACTAGAGGATGGTTGTGTAGCTTCCAGAACCTCCAGTCTAGACTGTATGTTGGTGAGTGTAGAGGATATATCCGAGAGCAGATGAGCGAATTGGTTTTGGTGTTCTGTATTTGTGAGTGGATGAATTAGGGATGGAACAGGAAAGAGAACCGGGGATGTAGCTCCAGAAGGACCTGGAGAAGGGGGAATAAAGGTATCTGAGGTGTTAGAGCATAGTAACTGATCCAGTTCTGCTTTCCTGGCGGAGGCGGGGTATGGAATGCCCCTACGAGTTAACTCCATCATGAGTTGGCCACAGTCTATGACCTAAGTGCTGAACCAGTGTTATTTGTAGAACGTGATCTACTTGATGGGGCAATGATTCCTGATGTTTCGGATTCTGAGGGTCCCAGTGCTGATGCGTTTTTCATACTGACTGATACCTAAAAGAAATATCTGTTAGGTGAAAGAAACAATTTTTTTTTATTTTATAGTAATGTGTAACTTACCAAATAATAACCAATGATGTATACTTATCTTTGCTGGATTATATGATTTAGATATGATTCTATGGAGCCTTTGGCCTCTCCGAAGAGGTAAGGTCCGGGGCATCTAGCAGTATATAACGTTGAACTATATGTACTAAAAATATATAAGATGGTTGTGAAAGGAAATGAAATAGCGGAACCAACATGACATATGCTTCTGTGAAGAGGTAAAGAAAATTTAAAATGAAGAAGAAGGATGGAGCTCTTAGGTTTTTTTTTTAAGGTTAGGTAAATGTCTGTGGGACCTCCAGCTTCTGCGAAGAGGTGAGGTATCTGTCTGAGGGACCTCCGGCCTTTGCGAAGAGGTGAGGTATCTGTCTGAGGGACCTCTGGCCTCTGAGAAGAGGTGAGGAATATATCTGTGGAACCTTCTGCCTCTGCGAAGAGGTGTGGTATCTGTCTGCAGGACTTTGGCTTAAGGAGAGGTGTCTAGAGGCTGATGTATTTCTATTTAGGGATAAGTTCTGCCTGGGACTTACAAGATTATAATTTTAGAGCTGAATAGATGAGGAAGGGCGTGAAGGTGGGGCGTGCCTTGATTGAAGGATAAGGTGAGTGATCTGCCATGCTTAATTCCCGAACCAGTTGAATGATACCTGCCTGAAGCTATGCGCATTGGCTGGTTCGTTTATTGGTTGTGAGACTTGGCAAGGCGTTCATGATCTGCGAGTGTGGTAGAGATATAGCGATGAGAGAGGGGCCCCATTACCACATAATACCCCTTACACTGGGAGGTTTGCGGCATGGGTGTGTCCTTCTCGCTATCTTTGCCCAAGTGAGTGAATTATTTGTTTGGGGGAGATGGGAGTCTCTCCTGAACGTGAAGTGCCTTTGTGAATAGGCCCTATAGAAGTGAATTAATTCCTTACCTTGTCTTACGCTGATTAGATGCCTATGGGGTACAGATGATTAGAACATTGCTAGATTAGAGTCTTAGCATATAAGTCTTATTGAGGGAAAGGGACTATACCTTAAATAGAGTTCTGATTATTGTATAGTAGAACCAAAGATATTGTCCTGGTCTCCAGATGTAGAGTGGCCTTATTTCACATTTGTGATCCAGGAGATTATTTAAAGATTATGGAAGATAGGACCGGTTGTATGGGTCCAATGTTCCAGTAGTGCAGAGATCTATGACTAAGAAATGTGTCACAAAAGACAGGTTCCGAATGAAAGTGTATGGACTTAAGATAATGCATAATGTTACATACTTTACATATACCCTTACATGTAATTACGTAAAACAGTAGTGAATAATTGTCCGTTTATAATGATCTGTCTGGAAAAATAGGCTATAAGGAACAAGGCTGATCAAACATAGTCCCTATAGATCATATTATAACATACTGTGTGGAAGGTGTAGGTAGGGCTGAATGACTTGCTATGCCTAAAAAGCACGCCCATATACGTATACCCACGTATAAATACATGCATATATATACACATACCTACACACATAAACATGCACATATACCCATATACATATGATTGATGGCACAGAAATATCCTAACATTGACTGTATAGCAGTGAGGAAGAGGTGTGATGAAATTATCCTGCTGTGCTATATTTTGAAGGGTAAGAAAAGCCACTAAGAAGTGGGATTGTATAAGAGAGTGTATGGGACTGCCGTTCACCCGATGTTTAGGGACTCTTGGCCGGTGTAGTGGGTGAAGCTGTACACCCTGGTAAGGCCCCTGGGAGCGGGTTGTTTTCTGAGGCATATGGACGGGTCAGTGTTGTCAATTTTCCAGTTTAAGGCTGTTTTCAAAAAGGCGCTGCCAGCAATTGGTGTGGATCGGTCAAATTGGTGCAGCCAGTGAGGCAGCGGCAAAAGGGGAACCAGTGGACGCCAAAAAAAAGTTGGGGAGATGGCGATCCACAGCTTACAAGGGTTATGTAAGGCCAATAAAAAATAATTAAAAAAATTGTTGGATAGGATATGTTGCTTAGGTGATTATGATTTGTCATGGTTGGTGCTGCATATTTACAGGGTTGTCTTATTTGTTGTAGGTTTGCTGGCCAAAGCTGTGTAGGCTTGGATTCATGTCCATTCATTTGTGTTTTGGGCAGGAAAACAGGCTGCCAGCAGCAGCACGGGGGCACAGCTGGGGCTGCTGAGAGAGCGCATCAGGCTGCGATGGGTCAGCGTGGTCTCCTATGGTCCAGTGTGTTTCAGAAGCTGGGCAGACCAGGTGGGGGAAGTCGGACATAGTGATGCTGCACGCAGGGGGGGAATGATCTCACATCCCTCAAGTCCATAAAGTTGATCATGAACATACATGACACGTGCAGGAAAATTTTGTTTCTCTTCCCCCGCGTGGTGCTGGTGTGGTCCAGTATTATGCCAAAGTTGCAGTGGAGGGGGGCCAGATGTGTACAATTAAAAAAAAAAAAATCAAAGATGCGATTACTAAGATCCAGTCACTGCTAAGGGATCATATGAATACATCCTCTTTTCAGGAATTGGATGCTTTTTTGAAGTTATCCTCAACAAATTAGATCAAGAATGATCATCTTTTAAGCAACGTAAATTCATTAGGGACAAGCAGGATTGTGAACAAGATTCCGTATATTTCTGGTAGAGGTCATTAAATCATCTTCGGAAAAACAAGTCAATCTTGTGGTCTTCAGACAGAAGAGCTTGTTTTTCTGACTCAGATCACTTTACCGAGATACCAAGTAGCGGTGAAGATCGTATGAGTATGGACCTGGAGACAAAGATTCAACTACCATCAATTACAAGTCAGGACTGTTTACCTGGGGATCCAGAATAAACCACTCAACAGTCAAAAAACGAGGATCCCGTAAGCAAGATAAAGAAGAGGAGAAAAAAAAGAGGGGATCAATAAGAAAAATTCAACAAGAAGAGGGGGTCGAAGAAGCAGAAGACAGAAGATTTTCGACAAGGAAGTGTCAAGTTTCTCACAGGCGCTAGGGATCATCAATTTATCCAGCGCTATATTATCACCGGCCCAAGAAAATGTTTTGTCTAAAGGTTTGAATTTTGTGCCGGACCGGAGGTTCGACCTATTCCACACCATCATTGATCTCAATAGATTTCTTAGATCTCTTACTATCAAAAAGTTTTTTCACAGTGATGGTGTGGAGGAGAATCCCCCTGATGCAGTACATCCCAGATCCCTTATCAGTTTTCCTGGGTCTAGTTTTGGATTTAGGGATATATGCACGGCGGCTGATTTTCAGTCACTGGGTGAGGAATCTGTGGTGCCTTCGGAAGACACCCAGGTGATTGCGATGGATTTGGGTCTTCATTCCAAATCATCCTTTTTCCCCACGCATAGCAAGGGGACCCACCTGAATGCATTTCAGAGGCTAGTTTAACAAGATTTAGTGAATTTACATCAGAACTCCAGTCTAATGGTGGCCAGCAGGAATTTATCCCTTTCTGAACAAGAGGCTCTGACACAGCTTAGAAATAATTCCAGCATCGTCATAAGAACGGCAGATAAGGGGAGCTCAGGGGAGATTTCTCAGGGGAGATCTTGATGCAGATGCTTACCACAAGGAAGCCACCCAACAACTGGAAAACTCCAGCACCTATACGGCTTTGGGATTTAATCCTACGGGCCGTTATAGGAAGGAGCTGACCAGGCTAGTTTGGTTGGGTGAATCCTTGGGGGTTCTCAACCAGCTGAAAAGAGCAGCTTTGGTCCCTGAGGGCACAGTGATAGCGATTTTCCACCACCTGCCAAAGGTCCACAAATCTTTGGCCTACCCTCCTGGGAGGCCAGTTGAGTCTGGTATTGGCTCATTGAATGAGCCATTATCAGATTTAATGGACTTCTATCTCAAGTCGGTGGTGAAGGCGCTGCCCTGTGCTCTCAGGGACACGAAGCAGGTCCTAGAAGAGATGTCTCACTTACAATGGGGAAGTTCATGTTTGTTGCTGTCGGCAGATGTTACAGTCCTACATTCTTCTATCCCACATCGTTTGGCTTTGACATCTTTGAGACAACAACTGGAGCTTTTCTCCCACTATTCTGAGAGCCTGATTTTATTCTCGGTCCAAGCAGTAGAGTACCTCCTGTGCCATAACTAAACTGGCAAACATCTTCATGGGACGGTGGGAACATATCCACATCTTTGGAGCTGGCAACCCCCATCGGGAGTGAATTTTGTGGTACGGGAGGTACATTGATGACCTCCAGTTTGTCTGGTTGGGGAATGAAGAGGAGGCAGAATCTTTCTTGAGAATTTTGAATGATAATCAATATAACTTACACTTCACTCATTCCTTTAGCCAGTATAGTATTCCCTTTCTGGATCTCGAACTCTTTGGGAGACAGGACTCCGGGGAAGTTGTTACTAACAACTACAGGAAGTCCGTGGCTGGGAATGGACTTCTGTATGCCCGCTCAGCTCATATTCGCTGCCAGATCAATAATATCCCCAAAGGACAATTCCTTCACTTGCGCAGGAATTGTTCAATGGAAGAGGGTTTTTTTTTAGAATCATCTAAAGATCTGGAGAGGAGATTTCGAGCAAGGGGATATTCAGGTGTCCTTCTGTCACGGTCTCAGAAGTGTGCCTCCCATAGACCCAGAGGGGAGCTATTACAGGCGAACACCCAGACAGTTGTGAGGACTGATGATGAAGTTAGGTTTATCACTACTTATAGTGCACAGTATAAACAAATCTGTGGCATTATTCACAAATACTTACCCATGTTGAATGTAGATGCCATTCTGGAAGAGATTGTCAAAGGTGGCTGCAGATTTGTGGCCTGGAGAGGCGTCACTATTGGTAACATTGTATCACCCAGTCTCTTTAGGACAGTCAAGTCCAAACCAACCTGGTTACAACACCAGGGTTGTTTTAAATGTGGAGTGGGTAGATGCAAGAGTTGCCAATATTTTACCCAAACAAAGAGTTTCAAATGTTCAAAGACAGATATAGAATATCGTATAGGCAGCTTTATATATTGTGCCACCCACAGTGTTATCTATCGGTTTACTTGTGTGCTCTGTTCCATTCAGTATGTGGGCAGGAGGGCACGGCCAATGCGACAAAGAATCAGGGAGCATGTCTACCAGTTAGAGAGGCATCTCCTTGATTGTGCGGTGGCCAGACACATCCAAGATACCCTGGGGAGATTTGTCCTGCCTGCATTTTGTGGGTATTGAGAGAGTACGGATACCCCGGAGGGGAGGTGATTTATCCAGGCTTCTCAATGAGCGTGAGGCCTAATGGATATTGACCCACCAGAGTGCCAGCTGGTCTCAATGCTGAATGGGACATTAGCCACATTTTTTGAAAATAGCTCTGGGGTTCAACCTCAGTCAGCACATTTTTCTTTTATATTATTGGACTCTTTTTATAACATCACATATATATATTTATATTAATTTTTTGAGTTTTTAACGGGAATTGTTTCTGAGAGTCCTAGATCTTTAAGAATTATGTGTGACTTTCTTCATTGACTGGTTCTTGAATATTCAGAAATTAGTTTTTAGTATTTGGGAACTAGTTTGTGAATCTTTCACCATTATTGTAGTTCTTGTTCTTTTTCACCTATACAGGGTCTGTGCTCCGTTAATCCTTCTCTGTTTCAGTAACAAATGTTGATGCATGTTGATGACAGCACCCGTAAGGTTAATTTCATTTTTGTTTTTTGCTCACGGTGCTCCCACATGCATGTGTGCGTCCAGATTGAACCTTCTTCCTTCAGGCCTAATTGGATACACTGTTTCCTTTGGGCAAGTGTCCAATCGCATCAAGCCCAAAGGTTTTAAATTAAGTTCCTTTAGGTGGTATATTTTATCTATGATTAAGCACTCTAATAGCGTGAAACGCGTTAGATACACTTCATGTGATTACTAGCCTAGTGTTCATGTGTCTCACTCCCTCCTTTGACATGTCCGTTAATTTTTTACTTTTGGATTAAAGATTGCCGATTTTAGCAGCACCTGTCATGTAGACATTATTTCTTTTTCTATCTACACACATGAATGTAGCAGCGGAATGGTGAGTGCTTCCATTCCCTTCCTTTGTTTGATCAGGAGGGCCAGATGACCCCAGACCATTAACACACATAGGATAAAAATGAACAGCCATTGCAAGGTTTATGCAGTCCATCTAGGGGTTAACCATCACTCATGGGGAGCTAGTGGCAAGTGACGCTAGTCTCTACAGGGTGGATGGTGTCCACTTGTCCTCCAGGGATATATACATCTTCAATTCGGCTATTTCCCTAGGTTTGTCCCAGGTAATGGGGGGTCACAGTTGTGGAGGTAAAAGAGGTCCCATTAACTTGTTCCCTCTTTTTGGGTGGTGGAACGTGGGTCTCCTGGGCACCGTGACGGTATGGCATGCTTGAAGTTTACTGAGAAAGTCAGGGCACTGGTTGTGCGGCCTGAGGGGTAAAGGCTTTGCCAAGTGACAACACCAGTAGCACAAAGTGGTGAGCAACCGAGGAGGGTGGGGCGGTTAGACTAAGAAAGTCTAGTAGAAGGCCTTCCCACCTAGGTGGCTGCCCTGGCTGGGTGTGCGGGTTGTGCCGTTCCCATGCCAGCGCACACCATGGTCCAGGAGCAGCACATTATGCGGATGGGTCCAGGGGTTTAAAAAGTTAAATAGGCCTTAAATGAACCGTGAACTCCATTTTCCCACAAATTGTTGTCTGTGTCTTTACTTAACAAGAGCTGGTTAGGCAGTATGTTTGTGATGGTGGTTGTGTGAAGTTTGTAGGGGGGGGTCAAGCGATTGGGGGAGGGGTTGGGCATGCACACCTTAATGTACACAGACTGTTTGTAACCCACTATGCTACATTTGAAATGTCGCTGTGTTCAAAACCTGTTATAAGATTTCCACTAGGTGGTATTGTACCCCAGATATCTTGCATCGGTTCTACCTGAATGCAAACCCTGTATGTTGGAGATGTTCTGGTTTGCCGGGAAGTTAGGGGCTTCTGGAGGGAGGTTGAGGCCGACTTGACTGAGATTCTCAAGGTGGAATTTATGTTCTGCTGAATCTCTCCCAGATGGCCCTCAACAAAAAGCGCATGAAAGTGAAACTATACTTTCTTTTGCTAACTGCAGCCAAAATATATAATCCCAGCCAAATGGAAGCAATCCTCACCCCCACCAAACTTGACTGGCTAATTAAATCATCTAATGTCATGGGCATGAGCGACTGGTACACTTGTGCACGACAAAAATTTTCAGTAAAATTCAATTTTTTTTTTTTTTAATTCGGCGACTCCAACTTTCGGATCAGACCTGTTTGACTCAGATAAAAGTCGACGACAGTCCAAATTATTCAAATTTAAAAAATACAATAAAAAATGAAACTTAAATAAATGGAACCATTTCCAGTGTCTAAATGAAGATGGTGGAACAGGGTAAGGTGGAGCTTTAGCCTTATGGTACTATGGATGAAGTAGATGAAGTATGGATGTAGCTAAATTCGAAGGAAGAAGGAAGACTGAGGATAACTGGTGCAGGGCGGACTCAGGATGACTGGAACACTGTACATGTAGACAGCAGCAAACTGCACAACACTGGAGAAGCCAGGACTCAGTAGATGGATACTGCAGACTTCAAGAGACTACAAAACTGAGGATGACTGGTGCGAGGCGGACTCAGGATGACAGCAACACTGTAGATGTAGCCAGCAGCAAACTGCAGAACACTGGTGCAGCCAGGACTCAGTAGAGATACAGCAACTGAGAATGACTGGTGCAAGGCAGACTCAGGATGACAGCAACACTGTAAATGTAGCCAACAGCAAACTACTGAACACTGGTGCAGGACTCATTAGATAGATACAGCAGACTTTTCGAGAAGAGACTATAAAACTGAGGATGACTGGTGTGAGGCAGACTCAGGATAAAAGCAACACTGTAGATGTAGCCAGCAGCAAACTGCAGAACACTGGGGCAGCCAGGACTCAGTACAGATACAGCAACTGAGGATCACTGGTGTGAGGCAGACTCAAGATGACAGTAACACTGGAGATTTAGCCAGCAGCAAACTGCAGAACAATGGAGTAGCCAGCCCAGGACTCAGTAAATAGATACCGCAGAGATGAAAAACCATAGAGCCAGAGTGAACAACCTGTATAGTGGGACAACAATGTAGACTTTAAATTCCCCCTGTGTCCTATCAAGTCAGGGGGGTGTCCTCTGCCCAGCCTACCATGGTTCTAGAGCTGGGTAAGCTGGAGCGCTCAGCATATTATGGTACTATGGTACATTTTTTTTTTTTCTAATCTGCATCGCACGTAAGAGCAGGGTAACCCAGCTTTGGCAGGTTGACTTTTAAAAAAGTAATTTGCTCCATGAGCTGGGGGGGGCAAGTATATTTCCTGTTACGGAAAACACCCGCTCACTCTGGACAGTGGTTGGGGGGCAAGAAAGCTACCTGGGCTACCAGGGACAAAGTAGGCCAAACTGCCCTCTTATTATACCAGAAAGTCAAGGGATCTGTACTTGGGGGCAAAGAAGGTTTCTCAAGGTAAGCCTTAACCTCAAACTCAGCACTTTTGACGGGGGAGTTGTTTGTTTTGTCCGAAGCATAATCTGTCCATTGCCTCAGCATAAAAAGCAGCAGTCGCTTCAACGGAACAAGATGAAGTGCTACTGGCGCTGCTACTGATAGGTCCCAGAAGACCACTACACTCCTCCAGCTCATCTGCGGAATCTTCTCCTGCCTCCTGTGACTGCATCCTGTTTCTTCTTTGCTCCTGCCTCCTGTGACTGCATCCTGTTTTTTCTTTGCTTCTCATGCACACTCGCTATCAATTGTTCCCTCCGGGCAGTGAGTGAATTGTAACCAAGTGCCATCTTGTCTTTGATTCGAGGATCACAAATTGTGGCAAGAATTAACTCGGGACAATTGTCCATGCTCTCTTCCATGCGCCGAGTCAGTTCCTTCTTCAGCCTCGTTAGAAGGCCAGCAACATCGGGAAGTATATTACCCTCAGCACTAGGCAAGCATTCCCTATGGGCAAGAAAATCGTCCAATTTTAAGGAGAGGTGTGTGAATAGTGAAATGACTTCTGCAAGGTTAGCATTCTCTTTGATTAAAATTTCTGTTAAAGCACGGAAAGGCGCGAGGACTGTCACTACCTGTTCCATCAGGGCCCAGTCAGCCCTGCCCAGTTTTCTGTTACTGCCAGTGAAATGGTGACAAGACATTGCGTGAATTGCCTTTTTCTGCTCCAGGATATTCTCTAGCATATCTAAGGTGGAGTACCACCTGGTCCAAACATCTTGTTTTAGGCAGTGCTCTGGGAGGTCTGCCTTCTTCTGTTCCTCCCTGAGGAGCTGGCTATCTTTGACACTCCGATGGAAGTGGCCAGAAATTTGTTGGCACGACTCCAGAAGTGCTGACAACCTTCCAGTGTTATTGCCATCCTCGAGAGCAGCCTTCACTACCAGATGCAGGACATGCGCTGAGCAGCGCACACCAACAAATCTGCCATCTTGGACAGGCTTTATCATGTTAGCTGCACCATCAGTAACCACAAACCCCATTTGTGCCTGTGTGCCTGCCTGCTCCCCTAGCCACTGCTCCACCATGTTCTGCAGTGCTTTGCGAATGTTATCTGAGGTGTGCTCCTGATCCTTTACCTCAGCATGGAGGAGGAAAGAGCGGTGCCCTTGCTTACCTACTGCACCTGAACTTGTTGTTGGTAATGATGTGTCTTGCAACACATTGGGCTGCCACCAATGCGCCATTCACTGACTGGCCACCAGCATTTCCTAGCAGGTCCTTTAAAAGCCCAACGCATGACCGGTACAGTGAGGGCCTAGTTCTACTAAATGTGGTGCAGGATGGAATTTTATATAGGGGTGAAACAGCCTCCATAAATTGCTGGAAGTGCTCCCCGCCCACCAAATTAAAAGTAGCACACCCAACGGCTATGAGCTGTGCAATGAGGTGTGTAATTTTCCTGGACTGCTGTCTGCACATCCCCTTTGAATGAAACCCACCAAAATCTTCCAGTGTGGCCTGTATTGATTTTGGGATGGGCTGTGACTGTCTGCTGTTCTTATTAGGACCAGATGTGGCATGATCCCCCAACCCTTTCTCCTGCCTACTGGTGGTGCCAGTTATTAATACGGACTTGTGGTAGTTGTTCTGGTGTTGGTTCATCCCGGAGGTGGTTAGATGAACGTACACCCTCCCATGGCTGACTTCCTGCCACACAATTTGCATTTCGCTAGCCAGCCATCGCCAATTGCCACAAAATGGTCCCACACTTGGGAGTGACGGATGACTCTGGAAGGTGGTGGAGAAGAAGAAACTGAGGTGACACTTTCTTCATATTCACATGCTGGAGCATACTTTGCTTTTTCTTTCTACGTACCATTACACGGGTACCTGTAGACCTAAAGATGGCAGTAGGGATGTTGGGACTTGGAGTGGAGGAAGATAGTGGAGTAACAGTGGTACTGGTTGTGGAGACACTAGCAGCCACTACCTGGCTGGGAGACTCAAATGGAACTGGAGAGGCAGGTGTGGAGTTGTCAATAGAAGACACAAGTGTAACTGGAGGAACAGGAGGAGTACTTTGGGAAGCAGGGGAAAAATTAAGGTCAGGGGAATAATCAAGGTCACTGGAAAAATCAAGCTCAGGGGACAAATCAAGCTTAGAAGGCGTTGATCCCTCAGATTCTTCTTCTACCTCTTGTAGGTTTTGACAGGAAGAAAAATCATCAGCAGATTTTGTGGAAACCTGCTCAATTCCCTCTTCTGCCTGGTGGCTACAGGGAAATGGTGAACTATCTCCATCAGTAACATTTTCTGGAGTAGATATGCTTTCAGTGGCAAGGACAGTGGTGGCAAGAAAAATGTTATCCAAATACTGAAATAATTTCCGTTTGGGCTGTTTACACTGACGTTCGGTATAAAAATCTCGCTTGGATACTGCCCGCAGTGTCCGAACAGTAGTGTTACACACACTAGGTGTCCCCAGGTTTATAGAAGTGGCTGTAGCGGAGGTGGTGACTAAATTGGCAGTGGCACTAGTCATTGTGCAGGTGTTTTTGGGGGATCATCACGAAACAGCTGACGAGACACAGGTGACGGCTCCTTCATGGTCTCAGAGGAGGACCTGGACCTCTCTACCCTGCTAGTAGAGGTAGAACAACCTTCAGTTCTCTTCTTATTTTTCTTTTTTGGTTTGGAATGCTGCTGCTGAGTCTGACTACTACTACTCAAAGTACTCTTCTTTGCCCATCTGCTGCTGCTAGATCTGCTTGAAAGCAACATCACTGTGGTGGTGGTGATGGTTGCTGGGGCACTGCAGCTGGTACCAGGATGAGGAACATCAGGTTGTTCACTAGGATTCAAATCCATGACTGATAGGTATGTGGTTAACTATAATAGTTTTAAAATTTAAAAACCTGGCCACACGACAAATGTGAGTTTGGCTGTGTCACTCTGAAAATTATTCAAGCAAATTCCTAATATTAATGTTGTTAAACACAGGAACAAAGGTGACTCTCCCTTGCGGACGCAGTAAGGTACTAGGCCTGCCTACAGAACTGTGAGACGGGCTGATGTGTCACTATGAACATTTTTCAAACAAATTCATAATATTAATTTTAATGTTTAACACAGAAACAAAGGTGACTCTCCCTTGCGGGCACAATAAGGTGCTAGGTCTCCCTACACAACTGTGAGATTGGCTGTGTCACTCTGAAAATTCTTCAAACAAATCCCTACTATTTTTAATATTTTGCACAGGAACAAAGACAACTCTCCCTTGCAGTGGCAATAAGGCACTAATGCTGGCTGCCTGCCTATGCTATGCCTAATGCTACCTGCCTGCCTGCACAACAACTGGACACCTCTAATATCTCCTGCCTCTTCTGAGCGCCAACAAAGCATGAACAGGAAATGCAGAATGTTTGGGTGTCTGTGTCATCATGAACCCCCATCATGAAACGAAGAAGCTAATCGCAATAGACACAAAGCGGGAAAGTAACACATGAAATGAAGAAGCTAACTGGACTAGAGACATGGAGGTAAAGTATGGAAGGAAAGTAATCGAGCGCGGGTAGTTGTCACAGAATTTCTGAAATTTTGGATGATATTCAGACCAGGGCTGGTCTGATTCTGATTTTTTTTTTTTTTTTTTTTTAGAACAACCCATGCCTTTGGGGTGGCCCGAATGTCGCAGAATGACCCCTTTTTCTGCAAATTCCGAATGTTGATAAATTGAATCACAAAAGCCTAGCAACTGGTGTGGAGATCCAGGGGACCCTCCTCTGACTTTGGGAAGGTATGGAGCCCCTAGCTTTGCATGTATGTCGAATCTAGCTAAGCAGCCTTCCCAACTTCTGTTTCTGCTTATGCTACTTTTCTGCCCCACCCCCCTCCTCATCCCCACCTGACACCCTATTCTCTCTTTTATACTTTCTCCCCCCCTTCCCTCTAGTCCCCCCTCTTTTTTTTTTTTGTAATTCCCTTTCTCCCTCCCCCCCCCCCCCGCCTATTGGTATGTGAATGGTTAGTGTGTGTAAACCCACAAATCCCCAATGTGGTACCATTCTCTGGTGGGCTGTATTTGTGATTTTGAGTGACTGTATTTCGATGCGACTCTATACTACTTCAAACTTCCAATAAAAATTAAGAAGAAAAACAAAAAAGCAGAAATGTAAGGGGGTGCCAAAAAAAGTAAACCACGTAAAAGGAGAGGGCAAAAAATTGGTAAGAAATAATAGATCTTATAGATAGCCAAGAAAGGGATTTCAGGAGCAAATGAGAGGGAAGATATCTGAGAATAAGGTTAGTTATTCTTGACGCTGAATTGAGAACAGCCTGAAGCGGAGAAAGATGAGAGGTGAGAAGACAAGATTAGAATGCTGCAATAATGGAGACCTGAGTGAGGGTTTTTGCAGTTGACATACAGAGGAAGGGCCACATTTTGGCAATATATTTCAGGAAGAAGAGTAAAGTTTTGGATATTGGGGGAGAATGTTAAGGCAGAATCAAGTATAACAAAAAGACAGTGCACTTTGGTTACGGAGTGGATGGTCAGGGTGTGCTTTAGAAGTAAATACAACAAGGGGCTGGATTCAAATGCAGGTGCTAATTTTATCTCTGCTTTTATCTACAGGTATCCACATACATTTCAATAGCAACATTTTTGATAAAACGGGAGGCAAAATTTATCTCCTGCATTTGAATCCAGCCCAAGTTGTCTTAGCCATATTGAGTTTAAGATAGTGGTGGGCCATCCATGAGGCGATTGCCATGAGATACTGAGTGACCTAAGACTGTACAATTGGAATGAGGTCACAGGAAGAGATATAGATGTTAATTAAAGCCAATAGATTAAATAAGGTCACTAAATGAGAGGGTATAGAGGGAAAAGAGAAGTGGTACCAGGACTGATCCCTGTAGTACACCCACTGAGAGGTCATGTGAAGGAGAGAAGGTGTTCGCAAAAGAAAGTATGGTTTGAGATATTGTAATAAATTAATTCTACAGCTGTGTCACTGATGCCAAGGATGTGAAGTGTGTCAGTAGGAGTGTCAGACAGCAGAGAAGTCTCAGAGGTTTTTTGTTTTTTTTATCTGTGAAGACAGTCATTTTCAGTTCACTTCCCTCCCTTTTGGGCTGGTTTCAGCACTGCAGGTTGTCTTAAAGGGATAGTAATGTTTCAGTATAAAAACAGCTCCAATTAATCATCATAGTATTTGGGCCAGGAAGAGTGTTATTTCAATACTGTCAGAGTTCTAGTTCAAGAGTAATTGAATGATAAATTATCCCACTCCCGCCCCTTTTACCTAGAGTAAGCCGCCTCCCCTCAGATGTGGAATCTGGTCACTTTACAGGACAGATCACAGCAAGGGACAATCTTCTTACTGTGAGAACAATGAAAACCCTGCCCCCCCCATGACAGGTTTTTCCCTTATGCTAATTGAAGGTTGTCCTACTCTGCAAGCCATCTGGACACCACCTTTCTGTTCTGAGGTGACCGGTGTTACATCAGTAAAAGGGGCGGGAGGGGGATACTTTATCATTCAATTACTCTAGTACTACAAGTCTGACAGTAATGAAATAACACTCTCCATGGACCAAATACTATGAAGATTAATTGGAGCTGCTTTTATTTTGAAACATTACTATCCCTTTAAATGTTACAGAAGAAGTATCTGCCCAAACTAATTCACTTGGGATCCCCCTTACTCGCTATTTGGATGGCCTTTTGCTAAAGACACCTTCAGAGGGGCCTTACATTTTCATCTTCAGATGTGCATGTCCGTGTCCATTTTGGAATAGCAGCTGGGTAATCAATTTTAAGAAGTCTTCTCTGGTTCTGTCCCAGGTTCTAGTCTTTCTTGGCATGAGATTAAACATTCTTCAGGGACATAACTTTCTGCTAGAAGACAAGGTTCATATATGGTCAGAGCAGGCGAATCAAGCCTTAGCTGCCCATCAGCGATGGTGCAGGAAGATGTTGGGGTATCTGGCCTCTGCCCTAAAGCAGTTCAATTTGCCCAATTTCATACTTGGGAACTGCAGGTGGATATTCTCAGGCATTGGTCCAGACAGCAATGTAATGTCTTTCACATGATGTCTTTCTTGGGCCAGACGAGGATAGAGCCCTGGTGGCTTCAGACTTTCTCCTGATACTAGGTCATCTAATGGTCATACTGGATTGATCCCTAGTGGCAACAGATAGCAGTCAGAAGGGTTGGGGAGCCTTGTTTGGCTCTCATACAGCCGGGGGCTTTGGTCAGACAGTGAGTGTCTTCTGGCAATCAATGTATTGAAACCATGGGCAATTCTCCTTGCTCTTCTGGATTTGTCCCAGCTACTCCAGGGTCTGTCAATGCATATTCATTCTGATATCGTAATGGTGCTTGGCTTATGTCAGTCACCAAGAAGGACCAAAAGTGCAGCCCTGTGTTCAGAAGGTCTTCTGATTCTAACTTGGACAGAAGCCTATGTTCCAATATCTTGGCTGTTCCCATTATGGAAGTGGACAACATAGTGGCAGACTCGCTCAGCCTTCAGGGTGTGGATCCTGGGAATTGGAAAGTTAGCCATACAGTTTGACACTGTAGTTCAATTATGGGGTCTCCCTGTTGAGGATTTGATGGCATCTGTCATATTGCAAGATTCTAGTTTTGCTCCAGACCTGGGATCCTCTTGCTTTCCCAGTGGACTAGAAAGTACTGCTGTGGCAGTTTCCTCTGGTGTATGTCTTAACGCCTTTTCCTCCGAATCTCAGAATATTAAGGAAGGTTAGGCTGGGGCATATAATTCTGATAGCTTCTTAATGGCCTCTCTGAACCTTGTTCTCTGATCTACTCAGTTCATCCGTGATTGGGCCACTTCATCTTCCTCTCTTCCCAGATCTCTTAACAGTGGCCTATGTGTCGCTCAGAGAAGGAGAGGTTAATTTTGATGACTTCGCTCTTGAATCCAGCATTCTGAGGAAGAAGGGTTTTTCTGAACCTAAAACACAAAAGGGTGTCACCTCAGGAAAAGGACTAATAGAACACCGACTCCGAGCAGCTCAGAACACAATCCTCCACTTCCAGAATTGCCCATAAATACTAAAATATACAAAAAAATCTAAGCGCTCAAGAAAAAGTAAAAAAATAATATATGAAAAGGAAGGTCAGTAGATCAGTTTACGGATCTATATTATATTATAACTTCTCTATCTAGTGGCGCTCAGGTACAATCCGTGAACCCAAGTAAAGAGGAAAGAGAGAAGAGAAAAACCCAAAAAACACAAAAGCAGTAATCAAAATAGAGATACAGCAGATTCAATATAAATACTCATCAGTCTTTTTATATTCATCCGTCTTTCTATACAATGTCTCAAATCTTCTCTTTTGTCACTGATAGAAAGTCCATATGCAGCTCCCTCAGTGGTTAGTTTTCTTCCACAGCAATATATTCTAAAGGCAAAAACGATAAGAGCGCAAAAGGGACAATCTAAAAGTACAATATTTATTGTCCAAATGCATACATAGCAAACTAATATGCACGTACAAGATAATATAAAAACATAGGCTTATCTCTCTCCGTGTGTCTTGTCTGTATCTTCACTCCATCATATACCCAACAGCGTGTCAGTATGTGCATGAAAGGAAAATCACAGTAGTATTAGGCTTTGATCCACTCGTATAGCCTCAAGTGCTACAATGTATCCACTCCAAACGGAGCGACTCACCGACCTTTACTACCACTGGATCTTAGGACTTTTCCATTCGCTTTAGACTCGCTTTGGTAATATATAATAGCAGACTCTTGACTTTTACCGAGAGAGGCTCCGTTTCACATAAAAAAATTCCACTTTTAAACAGCCGACGCGTATCGCGGCATTCACTGGCCGCTTCCTCAGGGCTTACAGGTCGTCTGGTCACCCGGGACTAAATACTCATTAGAGCATCCGGTTCCGATAAGACCACACCATCCGTCATCAGACTTACATCTTTAACTCCTTAGAGCCCATCTCCCAATACTCTAAGACAAATATTGCTTCAACCTATCTCAATTACCATGACAAATATTACTAAAAGTCTCTATACAAATATATATAACATAAACATATCAAGACATAATCTTCAATAAAACTTGTCCCTTAATTAAAATAATTATTATTAGCTTCCTCTTATCCTGAACCTTATCATATATTCTAAATAAATGCTGCCAAATCTAGATCTACATTTAAACCTACCGGTTGGAGTGTTTTAAGTTGGTGTATCCAGAATGTCTCCCTCTTCCTCAGTTTTAATAATCTATCCCCTCCTCTTCTATCTACACCCACCTGTTCTATTGCCATTATTTTAATATCCTCACTCTTACACTCTGAAAACTCCAGAAAATGTTTAGGGACACTATGTGTTTCCATTTTACTGGATATATTTCTCAAATGCTCTCCCACTCTGACTTTAAGTTTGCGCTTTGTCCTCCCCACGTATTGTCTGCCACACTTACACGTGAGGAGGTACACCACAAACATCGAGTCTCAATTCAAGAATTGTCTCATCTGGTATTTCTTCCCAGTCACTGTAGACTCGAACTCTGAGGTTTGTTCTCCTTTCTTAAAGGGATAATGTGCACATGTTGTACAGCCCTTTTTTCCACATCTGTACATACCTCTATTCCCCCTCAGGAAATTATTTTCCTCCGCATTGGCACCCACTTTTCTTTCACCATTCTTATATTTTCTATATATATCACTTGGTGCAACAATTTGTTTGATATTTCTATTACGCCTAAATGATATCTTTGGTTTTTCTCCTAATACCGGACCCAACACCGGATCTTCTCTCAGTATATGCCAATGCCTCTTAAGAATTTTTTCCATCTGATGAGCTTGTTGGTTGTACGTTGTGGTAAAAAATGGCATGTACTCTCCCTTGTTTCTTTCTTTTTCTTTATAATTTATCAATTCCTGTCTTGGTATACTTTTTATCCTTACTTCAGCTTCGTCTAATAGTTTACTAGGGAACCCCTTATCCAGTAATTTATTCTTCACAATTATGGATTCCTGATGGAAATCTTCCTCTTTACTACAATTACGTCTAACCCTCTGTAATTGTCCATAGGGTATATTTTGTTTCCACCTCTTATGGTGGCCACTATCATAATGAAGGTATCCATTGCTATCCACCATTTTTCTATAATTTTTTGTAAACACTTGTGACCCCTCATTGAATATAATCAGATCCAGAAACTCAATTTTACTGGAATCTGTATGCATTGTAAAGGACAAATTGAATTGATTAGCATTCATATATTGATGAAAATCTTGGAGCTGTAATTCTGATCCTTCCCATATAATCAGAATATCGTCAATATATCGTTTATAATACACAATATTCTTCCTAAATGGGTTATTGTTCCAAATAGCCATCCATTCCCATCTTCCCATATATAGATTCGCGAAGGACGGAGCAAATGCACAGCCCATCGCGGACCCCCTGGTCTGCCTATACATCCTGTCCTGGAACAAAAAATAATTGTGCCCCAGGACAAAAGAAATGGCATCCACCAGGAAACACACCTGGGCTTCTGGTAACACCCCATCATTCTCCAGGAAGTATTTGGTGGCTTGTACCCCCTCATAATGAGGAATAACAGTGTATAGTGCAGAGACGTCACAAGTAATCCAACAATAGGTCTCTTTCCACGTAACGTCTTCCACACTCTTAATAACCTGCATACTGTCCCTCAGATATGAGGGCAACAATGCCACCAAAGGTTGTAAATAGAGGTCAATATATTTCGATAAATTATCTGTCAGTGAGCCTATCCCCGATACAATGGGGCGGCCTGGGGTTTTTTCCAAATTCTTATGTAACTTGGGAAGATAGTAGAATATAGGTATCCTACTATACTCGTTATATAAAAAACAAAACTCCTCCTTTGACAAAACTTCCTCAGATTTACCTCTTTCCAATAATGTTCTTAATTCTCCCAAGTACTCCTTAGTTGGATTATTTTTCAGCACTTCATAGGTATCACTATCCGATAATAATCTCAGTGCTTCTTTAATATAATCCTCTATATCTAGTATACATATTCCCCCCCCCCCCCCCCCCCTTATCGGCCTGTCTAATCACAATAGTACTATCTTCCTGTAACATTCTTAGGGCTTTCTTCTCACCAAATTTAAGATTATATGGTTGGCTTTTCTTAGCTCCACACATCTTCTCTATGTCCTTCAGGATCAATTTCTCAAATACCTTTATATACTCCCCTTGTTGTTGTATGGGGTAAAAACCTGATTTATTCTTTTTTCCACTATGTACCATCACATTATGATTTCCCTCGGTATCCTCTTTTAACGCTTCTAATCTTCTCACTCCATAAACATCAGCTAATAATAATTATTTTAATTAAGGGACAAGTTTTATTGAAGATTATGTCTTGATATGTTTATGTTATATATATTTGTATAGAGACTTTTAGTAATATTTGTCATGGTAATTGAGATAGGTTGAAGCAATATTTGTCTTAGAGTATTGGGAGATGGGCTCTAAGGAGTTAAAGATGTAAGTCTGATGACGGATGGTGTGGTCTTATCGGAACCGGATGCTCTAATGAGTATTTAGTCCCGGGTGATCAGACGACCTGTAAGCCCTGAGGAAGCGGCCAGTGAATGCCGCGATACGCGTCGGCTGTTTAAGAGTGGAATTTTTTTATGTGAAACGGAGCCTCTCTCGGTAAAAGTCAAGAGTCTGCTATTATATATTACCAAAGCGAGTCTAAAGCGAATGGAAAAGTCCTAAGATCCAGTGGTAGTAAAGGTCGGTGAGTCGCTCCGTTTGGAGTGGATACATTGTAGCACTTGAGGCTATACGAGTGGATCAAAGCCTAATACTACTGTGTTTTTCCTTTCATGCACATACTGACACGCTGTTGGGTATATGATGGAGTGAAGATACAGACAAGACACACGGAGAGAGATAAGCCTATGTTTTTATATTATCTTGTACGTGCATATTAGTTTGCTATGTATGCATTTGGACAATAAATATTGTACTTTTAGATTGTCCCTTTTGCGATCTATATTATATATAATATATATATATATATATAAATAATCAATTCAGAGATACTAAATATGAAAATGAATATCAAAAGATGCTTAAAAAAACACTTGTTTATTGATATATGTACCTTAATCAAGAGATACAAAATATTGTAATTAATAATCAAAAGATGCTAAAAGGTCAGAAAAGGGATATATAGACTAAACATATATCCAAATATAATATACTGACCACAAAAAACAAGTTGAATGGGTCAACTTGATAATATAGCTCTATAAACCTAAGAATCACAGTGTATGGAAAATCCTTAGAGTGAATTTAGGATAACGCATAAAATATAACCAGATAGAATACTCCAATAAAAAAACAATACAATACAAGGCCAATACACCTAACTAGTACTAGTTAGGTTTGCTACACCTAACTAGCAAAGAGTAAATTCACTGTAAATGGGTTAAAAACACCAACAAATTACTATACAAAAAAAACTAACAGACTATGAGAAAGAGATTTATCAGTAAGTAAAAAAAAAAATTTACATTTTCTCCATAGTCTGAGAGGGATGCAGGGACCATGGAGATGTCCCAAAGCAGTCCCAAACAGAGGCAGGGAATAACTGCCTGCAAAACTTTGTGGCCAAAACTAGCATCCTGAGATGGAAAAAAATGATTTTGTAAAAGTTGCCACCTTGTAGAGCTGATCCACAGCTGCCAGATTCTTGAAAGCCCATGACATGCCAACATCATAAGTCAAATGATCAGTAATCCAGAATGGAGCTGGACGGAGTTTGAGCACATAGGCATGTAAAATAGTCCACTGCAACCACAAAGCCAGTCGTCTTCAAAGCCAGATGACCCTTTCTAGGACCCTCAGGAATGACAGAGTCAAAGACAGTGAACCACATGTAAATTATTGAACATTTCCTCATTTTTATTAGAAGGACTGGAATACAAGGACCAGTTCCTGATTGATGATTGAAATTCAGGAACAGTTCTCAAGACAACTTTGTCTTGATCAAAAACCATGTGAAAAGATCTGCAAGATAAAGCACTCAGTTCAGAAACTGTCCTCGCTGAAGAAATAGCTGTAAGAAAAGCAGTCTTGCAAATCAAATATCAAAGAGAAACTGAAGAGAGGTTTGAAAGGGAAGACTTAAGCATGTCCAAAACCCAATTCAGACCCCACAGAGCTGTAGGGGCCCTGTATGGTGAAGGGATACGATTCACCCACTGCAGAAAAGTCTGAGCCTCAGGTATGCCAGCTATCTTAAGGTGGAAAAGAACAGATAATGCAGATACCTGAACCTTAAGAGAATTGACACGTAAGCCTCTCTCCAGGCCCATTTGCAAAAAATCCTAAAGGGATGGAAGATGAAAATGCAAAGGATCGAGGTTCTGATGATCACAAAAAAACAAAACAAAGAAATAAATCTACCAAACTCAATAGTAGATTGTGACAGAGAGGCTTGCAAGCTTGTAGCATCTAGATAACCAAATCACTCAATCCCTTGTGGCACAATGTCAGCCTCAAGTTAAGGAGAGGTTGTCCAAATTGGGATGAGAAATAAGACCTTGAGACAGAAGGTCCAAAACTGGAGTTTCTACAGACATCTCAAGTAGGTATCACGATTCCTGTTTTCACCGCATCACGGCACTTATAGCTGGACCCTTATTTCTCTATGGTTCTCGGAGCTGAAGACGCGGCTCTCAGCCTCGTTCCAGAGCCCAACTTCTGGTTGAGACCTGTTTATAGGACGCGCGATTATAGCGTTCCAGGGCCTTGTCTGCCTTTACAGCCTGTTATTTGACCCTGCCTGCCTTGACCATCCTATTGCCTGCTGTTCTAGTACTGTTGCTTCCAGCCTGATACTGACCCTGCCTGCCTTTTACCATTCTGACCTTGTACCTTTTCTTCCACCCAGATACTGGCCCTGCCTGCCTTGACCACTCTTCTAGCCTGCTGTTTTGGACTCTTGTTCCAGCCTTGCTGTTTGATCCTGCCTGTGTATCTCCTCTGCACATCAAGTGGCGAGTCTCCTACTCATTTACTGTTTATTGGAAATAGTCCTCCTTGGGGTTGGTGGGGTTAGACCTTGCTGTAGTGGGTTATCCTGGGCCTTCTTCGGCTCAACCAAAGGGGGTCATCTGGCTTCGCTGCCAGCAACTTTATACGGCCTTTCCGCAGCACAACCCACTACAGCACCGCACTCTTGCGACGCTCACTGGCATTCACCCTAACAACCCTCATTGGAGGAGTCTTACTTTATGTTTCCGAAGGGGTCCTTAGGAAGAATCGTGGGCCTGGGGCATTTATCTGAGCCACAAGGCGCATCCACCAGCCATTTGGCCAGAACCCCACCAAGGAAACAAACAAAAGTATAAAGGTATTAGACAAGGCAATAGTCCACTCCAGCTCCACCAGATGACTTTGTAGAATTTTTAGCAAGTCTATCTGTGAATCCAGCATCCCAGTTATGTGGGACAACAGTGTTAGAAGATGATGAAGCTTTTGCTCCCTTAGATTTACTCACCCCCTCCTTGGGTTTGGTGCCTTCTTCTCTGTTCTTAGACATCCTGACTCTGAAAACTATGTAGTGAATAAAACAAATGACCAGTGTGCATGCATATCTTCACTCATCGGCATGTTACCATGGAGACACATACACATCATTTGCTTCCTGCTGGGAGCATATGACCTTTACATATAGTGCAATGACAGAATCAGTGAATAACTGACATTAATGTATAAGTACCAAGCAGACTGAGCTCCCAGAACGGAACCACATCTGTAATATTTCCCCATACAAGTGTGTGTGTTCTGGAAACTCTGGACGTGTGTTAAACATGCATTGTTTGCATTAATGGACCTTCCCGCCACAATTCATGTCCCAGGGAACTGCTTGAGGGTCCTCTTCTTAGTGTAATGCCAGAAATGCTTAAAATAAACTAAATAAAGAAATTAAAAGTAATAAGTCTGGATAAGGTTCACCTCACTTGGAAACTGCCCTGACTCCTGGAGTTCACTATGAAAACAGATCTCCGGTTGGTGCACAGTACAGAGGATGGGCAGTGACAGGATGTCACGGTTTGTTAAGACTCTCAGACACAGTTAGGTAAAAAATCAACTTTATTGAAAAGTTAATGTAACCCCTTAGGGGAATATACACGTACACACATATATCTTTTAATTGGATAGAAATACAATGCAAACAGAGTGATATTGGCTCTACCGGTCCTGCCAATATACCTGGCAGGACAGCCAGGGAACAGGAACTTGAGGTGAGGCTTTACCGGCCCTGCCAATACCGGGTAAGGCAACCCACGGAAACAGGACTGGTTCTACCGGCCTTACCATACACAGGGCAAGACAGCCAATTAACAGGGAATGCACAGGCTCTACCGGCCTTGCCAATACCGGGTAAGGCAACCCAGGGAAACAGGACAGGTTTTACCGGCCTTACCATATACCGGGCAAGGCAGCCAATTGACAGGAGATTAAACAGGCTCTACCGGCCTCGCCAATACCGGGTAAGGCAACCCCAGGGAATGGGAGAGGTTCTACCGGACTTACCATATACCGGGCAAGGCAGCCCATAGACTAGAAGAATGCACAACCGTTCAGTAAAGTGACTGATAGTTGATAAACAATCACTTATGACCGAAAGAGGCCAGGTCAGTAAATAAGCCGCCAGTGTCACGGCTCACCCAAGGGACCAGGCGTGAAGCTGGAGAGCGGCGCTGGGGAACGATGCTTGAGACCGGTGACAGCCGCCCCTGCCTCCTTGCTGCGGCCGAAGCCGAGTTAAAGGTGCTGGCCGCGAAGCCAGATGTCCGATCCCAGTTGAGCCGGGACCCTGACCAGGATGGAGGCAAGGAAGAACTGTACGAGCCTGATCCCCAAGGTGGAGAGGAAGGATCCTTGAGCAGAGTAAACAGAACTGAGAAGGAGGAACCAAAGCCCAAAGAACAGAAGACTAAGAGACCCAGAGCACCCCTCAAGCTGGGACGGAAACCCAACAAGACCCCTACCGCAAGCGGACTAGAACCGAGACCACCAGGTACTGCAAGGACACAAGGTCCAGAAGCGGTGGAAGGGAACCACCCAGAACCGGGCTAGATCCTACCCAAAGAACCTGACAACCCCCTCCAGGGCCCCGAAGTACCCCAGGCACAGTCAGACTAGGCCCTCCAAGACCAGAAGACCCTCGCTCCTGATCCCCAAAAACTAGGACCACCCCAGCCTCCTCCAGGACCAAAGATGCCCACCCAGCACACCTCAGCCCCCACAAGAAACCCAAAGAACTCACAGGCTTGCCAGGAAACCCTCAATCCACAGGGAAGTCTCCATACAGACCCTAGGCCCCAATAACCACCCTGGCCTAATCCAAATCTGAATCTGGCCTGGATCTCCCCAGGTGGGGAGTATCCAGCCAGAAGAGCAGAATCCCACTCCCTCTCTCCCCTGAGCGGACAAAGGACACCCCCGGGGGAACACCACCCAGAGCGGCAGGGCACACCCGGGAGAGGACCAGAATAGCCACCTAAAGAAACGCCCCCGGCAGCGGGGAATACCCGAAGGCCGGAGCCCCGGATAGGCCGCCGCAAGGAGGACCCCCCGGCGGCGGGGAATACCCGAAGGCCGGAGCCCCGGATAGGCCGCCGCAAGGAGGAGGAGGCAGGCCGCGAGAGAGAGAGAAGCAAAGAGGGGCGGACGGCGCCAGGAGACTTGAGGTGGAATGCACCGCCAGGAGCCAGAGAGAGAAGCCCAAAGAGAGGGTAGAGACCGAAGCCAGTGCGAACGCGCCTGGCCTACAGCGAACTGGGCCCACAGAGGAAAGGCAGAGGCCAGAGCTGAGGTGACCGGAACAGGCACAGCCAAGGAAGCGGGACCAACAGGGGAGACCAGGAGCAGGGACGACCGGGAGAGACTTACCAGAGGCAACCAAGGAGCGCAGCGGGCCGACAGGACCAGGGAGAGGCAGACCGGAACAGCAGGCACCAGGACGGAACAGGAACTGAGTCAAGGAACCACGATAGGAACCGGAAGGGGAACGCTAAGGGCACGAATAATCGAGCAAGGAAGAGGCTGCCAGAGCGGGTTAAATAACCCAAGATCCCAACAGACAGGATTTACAGGTAAGTAAGCCTAGGAGGGTCAAAAAACAGTAAAGCAGGCCTGACACTACCCCTCCCCTAAAGAAGAGCCCACCGGGCGACCAGGCTTATGAGGAAAGGCTTTGTGAAAGGCAGAAATGAGCGCTGGGGCATGGACGTCCCGAGCCGGAACCCAGGAACGATCTTCCGGACCAAAGCCCTTCCAATGAACCAAATACTGAAGAGAACGACGGACTCGCCTTGAGTCCAGGATGCGACTAATCTCAAACTCGGGTTCTCCATCAACCAGAACAGGGGAGGGGGGACGGGCCAGCCTAGAATAGCGATTTTGAATGACTGGCTTAAGAAGAGAGATGTGGAAAGAGTTCGGGATACGCCAGGATGAAGGAAGTGCCAAGGCAAAGGTAACAGGAGAGAGAACCCGAATGATTTTATAAGGACCCACAAACCGTGGCCCAAACTTCAAGGATGGAATCCGGAGTCTAAGATTTTTGGTGGAAAGCCAAACCGAGGACCCAAGGCGCAACCGCGGTCCTGGAGTGCGTCGTTTATCAGCAGCTCTTTTATACCTAGAAGCAGCTTGAGAAAGCTGACATTGTAAGCGATCCCAAAGAGCATGAAGGTTATCCACTACTGCGTCAGCTTCCGGAACCCCAGATGGGGCTCCCCAAGGAAACGATGCGGGATGATAACCCAGAGCCGCAAAAAATGGGGAACAGTGCAGACTCTCATGCCAACGGTTGTTAAACATGAATTCGGCAAGAGGCAGGAGCTCCACCCAGTTAGAAAGGTCCGGGGACATATATTGTCGCAAAAATAATTCCAAAGACTGATTGGTGCGTTCACACTGCCCATTGGTCTGGGGATGATAAGCTGTGGAGAACTGAAGAGTAATGCCCAGGCGTGAACAGAACGCTCTCCAGAATTTTGAAACAAATTGTACCCCACGATCAGATACTATATGTGAGGGGGAACCGTGAAAACGGAAAATCTCTCGAAGAAAAATAGGGACCAAATCTGAAGCAGAAGGAAGCTTGGGGAGGGGAATGAAATGACCTTGTTTAGTAAAGCGGTCTACAACTACCAAAATGGTAGTACAGCCCTGTGAAACCGGAAGATCTACTACAAAGTCCATGGCTACATGAGTCCAAGGACGAGATGGAATAGGGAGTGGGCATAAAAGTCCCCACGGACTATGCCGGGGGGTTTTGGACCTAGCACAGACGTGACAGGCTGCCACAAAGTCATGAACATCCCATTTGACAGATGGCCACCAAAACTGACGCAAAAGTAGGTCCAAGGTCTTCTTGATGCCAGGATGGCCTGCTACGGCAGACTCATGAAAAAACTGTAGAATCTCCACCCGGAAGCGAGGAGGAACAAATAGAGTATGGGGAGGTTGTGATGGAACCGGGGGTTGTTGCAAAGATCGAATTTTTTCAAAGGTAGAAGCAGAGATTGCCGTAATGAAGCAATCTGGCGGAAGAATGGGTGAGGGAACTGCTGGAGGGCTGGAGTCAAAGAGCCGAGATAAGGCATCCGCCTTAGTATTTTTGGATCCAGGGCGATATGAAATAATGAAATTAAATCTTGTGAAAAATAACGCCCACCGCGCCTGTCTGGGATTCAGACGTTTGGCGGATTCAAGGAACTGCAGATTTTTGTGATCAGTGAAGACAATGACAGGAGTAGAAGAGCCCTCCAAGAGATGTCGCCATTCTTCAAAGGCCAGCTTGATAGCGAGTAACTCTCTGTTCCCAACATCGTAATTCCTTTCAGCGTCTGAGAACTTTTTAGAGAAAAAAGAGCATGGATGAAGTCTGGAGGTCTCTGGATGTCTTTGAGAAAGAACTGCCCCTGCCGCTAATTCCGAAGCGTCCACCTCCACAATAAATTGCCTGGCAGGATCCGGGAACTGTAGAATCGGGGCTGAAGTGAACGCCGTTTTCAAGAAATTAAAGGCGTGGATGGCAGATGCGGGCCAATGTTGCGGATCAGCTCCAGGTGTAGTTAACACTGTAATGGGTGCAATTATGCGAGAAAAATCGCGGATAAACCTCCTGTAATAATTGGAGAATCCAATAAAACGCTGAATAGCACGTTTATCCGTAGGAAGGGGCCACTGAGTAACAGCTAAAACCTTTGCTGGATCCATCTTCAGTCCTTCTTTAGATATGATGTACCCCAGAAAGGAGGTCTGATGTTTTTCGAATTCACATTTACGAAGATTAGCGAATAAAGAATTCTCTCGAAGTCTGGACAACACCAGTCTGACCTGGGTTCTATGTATTTTCAATTCGGGTGAGTATATCAAAATATCGTCAAGATAAACGATGACGTAAGAAGACAGTAGATCTTGAAAGATATCGTTAATGAAGCCCTGGAACACCGCCGGGGCGTTGCACAGCCCGAACGGCATTACCAGGTATTCGTAATGGCCATGGCTGGTATTGAAGGCCGTCTTCCATTCGTCACCATGTTTAATCCTTATCAAGTTGTAGGCTTCCTGTAAGTCGATTTTAGTGAAAATAGTGGCTCCTCTTAATTGTTCCAGGAGCTCCGGGATCAAAGGAAGGGGGTACCCGTTTTTAACAGTAATTTTATTTAGGCCCCGGTAGTCGATACAAGGACGGAGGGACCCGTCTTTTTTCTTCACAAAAAAAAACCCTGCCCCTGCTGGGGAAGAGGAAGGCCGGATAAATCCTCTAGAGAGGTTTTCCTGAATATAGATCTCTAATGCTTCCTTCTCAGGAGGAGATAATAAAAAGGCCCGGCCCTTAGGAGGAATGGTCCCTGGGAGGAGGTCTATAGAACAATCCGAAGCCCTGTGAGGTGGTAGCTGTAGAATCTGACCCGTGGAAAAAACATCTTGGAAATCACAGTAGGCTTCTGGTAGAAGATCCACAGAAGCAAGAGGAGTGCAAGCCACGGTATTGGGGACTGGGTGAATTTTAGGTATACAGGAATTCAAACAGACAGAACTCCAAGAGATAATCTGATCCTTCTGCCAATCAATGGTAGGATTATGTTTCTTTAACCAAGGCAACCCCAGGATAACCGGTGTGCAAGGAGCGGAAATCAAGTCAAAAATGATGGTTTCTGAATGAAGAACTCCTGTAGTAACGTGAAGAGGAGTGGTTTCCAGTAGGACCAAACCCTCCCCCAATGGTTTGCCATCAATGGCAGATACTAATAAAGGAGAGGATTTTAAACGATAGGGAATCCGGTGGTTCTTAGCCCAAGTAATATCAAGAAAAATTCCTGCTGCCCCAGAATCGATGAATGCCATGGTAGAAATGGACCCAATAGTCCACTGAAGATACACAGGAACCAGGAGTCTAGAAGAATCTTTCGGGAGGTCCTCAGAATTACTTAGGGAGTGACCTCCTGCCCTCCCTAAGTTGAAGAGTTTCCCTGACGCGGGCGGGAAGGGCGGGTGGGACATTGGCGTAAGAAATGGCCCTTGCCTCCACAGTACAGACAGAGGCCCATAGTGCGGCGGCGAAGTCGTTCAGTCTCAGATAATTTGGACACGCCCCCAATCTCCATTGGTGTCTCAGGGGAACCATTATCCAGAGGGGTGGGATGGGTAGGGGAAAAGATTCGTGGACGCCGGGTATTATCTCTCTCCATCTGGCGTTCAGTAAGCCTTCTGTCTATTTCTAGACATAGCGCAATTAACTCTTCCAAAGAATCAGGCAAATCCCGGGTAATTAGTGCGTCCTTAATCCTTTCGTTCAGTCCTCTACGGAAGGCTGCCTTCAAGGCCCCCTGATTCCAATCCGTTTCATAAGCCAGGGTTCTAAATTCGATGGCGTAGAGATTAAGGGGTCGTGACCCCTGGCGTAAGTCAGATAGCGAGACCTCAGCTGCTGCTCTTCTGCCTGGAACATCAAAAACTAGTCGAAACATCCTTAAGAATTCGTCGATATCTTGAAGGAGGGGGGAGTTTTGTTCCACCAGCGGAGAGGCCCACGCCAGAGCCTTCCCTTTCAGAAGCGATATTATAAAAGATACACGAGAAGAGTGAGTACTAAAAAACTGTGGGGAGTTGTTGAAGTGAAGTAGACATTGATTAAGAAATCCTCTGCATTCAACATCAACTCCTGAGTACTTATCTGGTAAAGGAAATTTGGGAGCTCTTCCAATGTTGGGACAGGCTGCAGTTCCAGATTCAGTAGAAGTAGAGGACTGTGGAGGTGGACTGGTAGTTGCTGCTCTGGGGGGGCTTGGACGTTGAAGTAATTCTAGGATAGTGTCCATCTTCTGTTCTAAACTCCTAAGATGGCTCTCATGGGAGGAGAGAATCTGTTCCTGCTGGTCTTGTCTCGCTTTTAACTGAGCCAACTCTGCAGGATCCATGTCTTGGCTCGATTATTCTGTCACGGCTCACCCAAGGGACCAGGCGTGAAGCTGGAGAGCGGCGCTGGGGAACGATGCTTGAGACCGGTGACAGCCGCCCCTGCCTCCTTGCTGCGGCCGAAGCCGAGTTAAAGGTGCTGGCCGCGAAGCCAGATGTCCGATCCCAGTTGAGCCGGGACCCTGACCAGGATGGAGGCAAGGAAGAACTGTACGAGCCTGATCCCCAAGGTGGAGAGGAAGGATCCTTGAGCAGAGTAAACAGAACTGAGAAGGAGGAACCAAAGCCCAAAGAACAGAAGACTAAGAGACCCAGAGCACCCCTCAAGCTGGGACGGAAACCCAACAAGACCCCTACCGCAAGCGGACTAGAACCGAGACCACCAGGTACTGCAAGGACACAAGGTCCAGAAGCGGTGGAAGGGAACCACCCAGAACCGGGCTAGATCCTACCCAAAGAACCTGACAACCCCCTCCAGGGCCCCGAAGTACCCCAGGCACAGTCAGACTAGGCCCTCCAAGACCAGAAGACCCTCGCTCCTGATCCCCAAAAACTAGGACCACCCCAGCCTCCTCCAGGACCAAAGATGCCCACCCAGCACACCTCAGCCCCCACAAGAAACCCAAAGAACTCACAGGCTTGCCAGGAAACCCTCAATCCACAGGGAAGTCTCCATACAGACCCTAGGCCCCAATAACCACCCTGGCCTAATCCAAATCTGAATCTGGCCTGGATCTCCCCAGGTGGGGAGTATCCAGCCAGAAGAGCAGAATCCCACTCCCTCTCTCCCCTGAGCGGACAAAGGACACCCCCGGGGGAACACCACCCAGAGCGGCAGGGCACACCCGGGAGAGGACCAGAATAGCCACCTAAAGAAACGCCCCCGGCAGCGGGGAATACCCGAAGGCCGGAGCCCCGGATAGGCCGCCGCAAGGAGGACCCCCCGGCGGCGGGGAATACCCGAAGGCCGGAGCCCCGGATAGGCCGCCGCAAGGAGGAGGAGGCAGGCCGCGAGAGAGAGAGAAGCAAAGAGGGGCGGACGGCGCCAGGAGACTTGAGGTGGAATGCACCGCCAGGAGCCAGAGAGAGAAGCCCAAAGAGAGGGTAGAGACCGAAGCCAGTGCGAACGCGCCTGGCCTACAGCGAACTGGGCCCACAGAGGAAAGGCAGAGGCCAGAGCTGAGGTGACCGGAACAGGCACAGCCAAGGAAGCGGGACCAACAGGGGAGACCAGGAGCAGGGACGACCGGGAGAGACTTACCAGAGGCAACCAAGGAGCGCAGCGGGCCGACAGGACCAGGGAGAGGCAGACCGGAACAGCAGGCACCAGGACGGAACAGGAACTGAGTCAAGGAACCACGATAGGAACCGGAAGGGGAACGCTAAGGGCACGAATAATCGAGCAAGGAAGAGACTGCCAGAGCGGGTTAAATAACCCAAGATCCCAACAGACAGGATTTACAGGTAAGTAAGCCTAGGAGGGTCAAAAAACAGTAAAGCAGGCCTGACAGCCAGCAATAGATATAATGAAGGTATGGAGCTAGCAATGCTCTCACAGATGGAACAACATAACACATAGAGCAGTCAGGGTTGAATGGAGCGAACCAGTACCCTGTAAGTGGAACGCTATAATACTGGTACAGCCGGGTGGCTGGTGGAGCGAACCAGTACCCTGTATGTGGAATGCAAATGATATAGATACAGCCGGATGGCTTATGGAGTGAACCAGTACCCTGTATGTGGAACGCTATACACCGAGACGGCCAGGAGGCTTGAGGAGCGAACCAGTACCCCGTACGTGGAACGCTATACACGAGACAGCCGGGTGGCTTAAGGGGCGAACCAGTACCCAGTACGTGGAACGCTATACATATGAGACAGCCGGGTGGCTGGAGCACTGAAACAGCCAGATGGCTTGAGGAGCGAACCAGTACCCCGTACGTGGAACGCTATACACATGAGACAGCCTGGTGGCTTGAGTCTCTCGTAAGCTAGCTGGCAAGATAACAATGTCGCCAAGGCGACTGAGGAACGTCTTGAAGGCAAACTGGACTGGACAGGGACCAGCGGAAGGAAGCAGGAACCCGCAGGCGGACGGGCGACCGGAATCAGGACGCCGGTGGAGACTGGCAGCAGGAAGCGGAGGCTCAACCGGATCAAACGTCAGCAGGAACTCTCGAACTGGAACGGGTAGACACTGGTCACAGGAAACACAGCAAAGACCCAGGATACTCAGGAACAGTGAAAATCACAACAGCAAAGAGACAACACGAAAGGGCAACTAGAGGGTGCCCAGGCTAGGTTTAAATAGGCAATACATGGCGGGCTGAAGACAGCCAGCCAATGGAGAGCCCCCTACTGGTGACAGACATAACAAGAGAGCAATCACAGGCACCGTGATACAGGAGATCTCTTTGTAGAGTGGCCTGCCTCCTTAAAGGGGTCTCTATACTCCATGGTTTCAGTATCCCTTTTGGACTATGGAGAAATTGTTCTTCAGTCTCTGTCTGGCTTCATCTAACAGACTGGAGTAGGAACTTCACTACTTGGATGTAGTTTATATCTAAAATAGTACGTTCATAACACAGAACCTTTCCACAAATCTGACTTGCTTTTTGTGCTCCTGATGGCCCACGTCTGGCCAAATGGCATCTAAGATGATGTTGTCTTCTTGGATCTAGGCAACCATTCTCCAGGCTTATATCCAAATGAAGAAGCCTGTGCCCTTTAAGGGTCACTGATCATCCACCAGAGAGGTGCGTGGTTCCTGGGCTTACAATAGCCAGGCTTCTGAAGGAAGTTGTGCAAGGCAGTAAATGTGGTCTTTACCCCACATTTGCTCAATATTACGGAGTTAATGTCCTGGCTTCAGCTGAAGCCAGTTTTCAGAAGGAAGGTCCTACAGGCCTACTTTTATTTCTGTTAATCTTTTCACTGCTCTTTTTTCTCGTGTGTTGAATGAATTAATGTTTATTTATATAGCGCCACAAGTGTACGCAGCACTTTACAATTTAAGGGTTTAAACAATACAGGGTTACAGGTGCTTTCTAGTGTGAAGCATTGGGTGGGAGGTCCCTGCCCAAAAGCTTACAATCTAAAGTGGTAATGGGAGACATACAAAGTACATAAGGGTCAAGTGCTGAATACAGTGCTAGTTCTGATGATGATAGAGGACATCAGTAAAGTAAATAATTTATAAGAGTGTTCACTGTATAACATCAGTGCCTTCTAGCATGTTGAGATTTTATGCATGAAGTGCATTTTTAAGTGAGATTTGAAGGTTATCAGAGAGGTGCAGGTTGGATGGTAGAGCATTCCATAGATACGGAGCAATGAGAGAAAAAGGTTTGATACGTGACAGGGCTGTAGACACAAAAGGAGCTGAAAGAAGACAATCATTGGCCGGATGTAAGTGGCGGGATGGGGTATAATGGGAAATCAGAGTGGAAATGTAAGAAGGCATAGAGGAGAGAAGTGTCTTGAAAGAGAGAAGTAAGATTTTGTAAGATATCCGGAGTTATCAAACTATCAAGGCAGCCATTGGAGAGTTTTGAGGAGGAGTGGGGCAGGGACAAACTAGGTGACAGAAGAGTAATTCATGCTGCAGCATTCTGTATAGATTGAAGTGGATGGAGAGAGGAGGCAGGAATGCCAGACAGAAGAATGTTGCAATAGTCCATGCGGGAGAGGATGATTGCGTGTATAAGAATTTTAGCTGTGGAGGAGCAGAGGAAGGGACGGATTTTAGCAATGTTATATAAAAGAAAGCGACAGGATTTACCAATGGCATTAATATGAGGGGAGAATGAGAGAGACTTGTCAATTATCACCCCTAGACACTGCGCTTCTGATACTGAATTTATGGTAGTGCCATTTACAGTCACCTGGAAGGGCGCTACAGGATCAGGCCTAGGTGGGATGAGGAGTAGCTCAGTTTTAGACATATTGAGTTTGAGGTGCCTATGAGCCATCCAGTCTGAGATAGCCGAGAGGCAATCTGTGACTTTAGCCTGGATATCAGAAGTCAGCCGAGGTGCAGATAAGTAAATCTGGGTGTCATCTGCATAGAAGTGATATTTGAGATCAAATGAGTTATTAATGAGATCACCAAGTGTTACTGTGTAAAGAGAAAACAGAAGTAGTCCTAGAACAGAACCTTGAGGAACCCCAACAGAATGTTGGACAGGAGAGGATGAAGAAGTGGCAGAGGAAACACTGAAGGATCTGTTAGGTAGATAAGAGGAGAGCCCAGGGCTGGACTGGGAATAAAAACCAGCCCTGGAAAAAATTGCTGACCAACCCCATAGCATTTCGTCATTATACCAGCCCTATAGCATAATGGCATTTTTTTCTTGTTTATAAAAGGGGAAAAACATGCATTTTAAAACACATCTGAATGCCACCACCAGAGTATTAAAGAGTTATATATATATATGTATACACACCACCTCTTGACTCTCAATTCCCCTCTTTTGCCTCTTTCTCCCACTCTTCATTCCCACCTTTTGCTTCGTTCTCCCCCTCTTGACTCTTGAGCCCCCTCCTTTTGCCTTTTTCTCTCCCTTTTGATCCCCCTCCTTGACTCTTGATCCCCCCTTTTGCCTCTCTCCCCTTCTTGCCTCATTCTCCCCCTCCTTTTGCATTCTTGGTCCCTCCCTCCTTTTGCCTGTTGATTGCCCCTCCTTTCGCCTCATGATCCCCCTCCATTTGCCTCTTTTTTCTCACTCTTGACCCCCTCTGCCTCTTTCACGCAGTCTTGATTCCCCCTCTTGTCAAGTTACCTATCTTTACCCCTCTTGATCTTCCTTTTGCCATTCTACCCCTCTTGATTTCCCATTTTGCCTCTTTTCCCCATTGTCTTTTCATCCCCCCTTTCACCATTCTCCTTCTCTTGATCCCCCTCTTTGCCTCTTTCCCCCTCTTACCTTAATCCAGCCTTTACTCTTTTCTTGATCCCCCTTTTGCCTCTCTCTCCCTCTTGCCTCTCTCCCCCCTCTTGATCACCCTCCTTTTGCCTCTCCCCCCTCTTGATCACCCTCCTTTTGCCTCTCCCCCCTCTTGATCACCCTCCTTTTGCCTCTCCCCCCTCTTGATCACCCTCCTTTTGCCTCTCCCCCCTCTTGATCACCCTCCTTTTGCCTCTCCCCCCTCTTGATCACCCTCCTTTTGCCTTTCTCCCCTCCCCCATTTTCCTCTCTTGATCTCCCCTTTGCCTCTTTATCCCCCTCATTAACTCTTGATCCCCCTTTTGCCTCTCTCTCTCCCCCCTTCTTGACTCTTGATCCCAACCTTTTGCCTCTTTCTCCCGCTTCTGATCCCCCCCTCCTTTTGCCATTTGGTTTCCCCTACTTTTGCCTCCTGATCCTCCTCCTTTTGCCTCTTTTTTTCTCCCTTTTGCCTCTTTTTCTCCCTCTTGACCCCCCTCTGCCTCTTTTACCTGCTGTTGATCCCCCTTTTGCCTTTCTCCCCCTCTTACCTCTATATAACCCCTCTTGATCCCTTTTGCCTTTCTCCCTGTCTTGATCCCCCCCTTCTTGCCTGTGACAGTGTCTGGTGTCTGCTGATGCTGTCTCTGCTCCCAGCCTCCTGCTCAGCTCTCTCTGTCTCCGCAGACCACACAAGTGCTTAAGGTACGAGCATCCGGCCTACCCGGTGTACAGATGCAGTGCTTTTCATGCTGCTTCTGACATCACTGGGTCTAGGCCCGGACTGCCTTCACTCACTAGATGCGGCTGGTGGTTGTTCAAATTCCGCAGCCGCCTGTTACCTTGCAGCCGCGGATGATTGGCTTGGTAAAGTTGCCAGGTTTATTTAAGCAGCCCCGGCCGGCCACCAGGAAAGCCCAGTGCTGGCGGCCTACCGGGATTTTTCCCGGTATCCCAGTCGGGCCCTGGGAGAGCCAGTCCAGTGCTGTGTTACAGATTCCTAAGGAGTGAAGAATGCTGAGGAGGACAGCATGATCAACAGTGTCAAAAGATGCTGAGAGATCAAGGAGGATAAGTATTGAATAGTGACCTTGAGATCTGGCAATGTGAAGATCATTGACCACTCTTGTCAGAGCAGCTTCAGTGGAGTGAGCAGTGCGAAATCCAGATTGTAAATGGTCCAGCAAGTCGTAATGTGTTAAGGAAGTCAAGCAGGCGTGAGTAGGCTAGGTGTTCCAAGAGTTTAGAGGCAAAAGGAAACGGGTCGATAGCTAGAGGGTTTGTTACTGTCAGAAGAGTTGTTCTTCAGGATGGTTGTTACTAAGGCATGTTTGAAGTCATCAGGAAAGGTAGCAGTGGCAAAGTAGGAGTTAAAGATTTGTAATAGGATAGGGATTAGTGTGTGTGGGGGGGCTGGATGAGGTGAGAGGGGAGCGGATCGAGTGAGCATGTAGTGGACTGAACGGAGGATAGCAGGTTAGTCAGTTCCTAGTGAAGGAGAGTCCAGAGTGCCAGGAGGGGAACGAGGGAAGCTAGGAGGAGATTTACAAGGTGGTATATTATCCCGGATGGAGTCCACCTTGGCTTTGAAATAGTCAGCAAAGTCTTGTGGCTGTATGGAGTTTGTGGGGGAAGCAGATGGAGGGCGGAGGAGGGAGTCAAAGGAAGAGAAATGGCGTTGGGGGTTGGATTTATGATTGTTGATAAGTTGTGAGAAGTAAAGTTTTTTGGTGAGGGACAGAGAAGAGTTAAAGCAGGAAAGGAGGAATCTGTAGTGGAGAAAGTCTGCCAGAGAACCAGACTTTCTCCACAGTCGTTCAGCTGAACTGGTACAGGAGCGGAGGAAGCTGGCGTCTTTATTAAGCCATGACCATGGGTTTGTTCTGCGAGTGGATCAGAGATAGAGAGGCGCATGCAGGATCAAAGAGGAGGGTAGGACTGAGTTGTATGTTTTGACAAGGCTGTTAGTGTTAGGATTAATGGGAATAGATGAAAGTCCAGTAGCCAGGTAGGACTGGAGAGCCGTGATATTAAGAGATTTGAGGTTACACGTGAAGCTGAGAGAGGAAGCAGGGATTGTGGAAAGTGTACTAGTGCTGAATGTTAGAAGATGGTGATCGGATAATGGAAGAGGGGAGATATTAACATTCGAGAAAGCACAGCCTCTAGTAAACACAAGGTCTAGGAAGTGACCATCCTTGTGAGTACTAGCATTCGTCCACTGGGTTAGTCCAAATGCAGATGTTAAAGAAAGAAAACATGATGCCCAGGAGATGGAGGGATCATCCACATGGCAGTTGAAGTCTCCCAGAAGAAGTGAATGTGTGTCTGATGAGAGGAAGAAGGAAAGCCATGATTCAAAGTCAGATAGGAAGTCTGAAGGTGTATATGTGGAGGTAGGTGGGCGATAGATGACTGCAACTTGTAGAGAGACTGGAGCAAAGATATGGACAGCATGCGACAAAAGAGTAGAAGCAGAGTGAGGAGGAGGGCGAAATTAGTTTATAATGACAATGTTCATGACAGTGTGTTGGTGTCCAATGACACCAGAGGTTCAAGATGTTTTCTGGTTCGTCTCGGTTGAGATTAGTTTTCATTTTGAGTTTTTTTCTCCCACTGAAATTTTGGTGGTATAGCTTTGGTATATACCCATGTTTCCTATGTTCCACAACAGATGAAAGAGTATACTTGGAGATAAATCCTTTTCTGTTAGTGCTTGTGGAACACAGGACATCCTGCCCTGAGAATAACAAGTTGTTTTCATTCCGGTCAGGGTGTCCTTTGAGCTCTCTGGTATGCCAACTAACATCTTCCCTTATTTGTCATTTTTTCTTCTATCTTGACTTGATGTTGAACCTGAGCCTACTAGGTGGGAGAAAAGAGGAGCTGGGAGGGAGCCTCCACCTCCAGAGAACTCTGCATGCAAGTGCCCTGCCTCTTAGAAGATGATACTTAACACAATGGTTCCTGTGTTCCACAAGAATTAAGAGAAAAGGATTTATTGGTAAGTACACAAAAATCCCTTTTTCATTTCCACACGAAAAACAATAGAATTTGCCAGTCTGAATGAGCCCCATGCCTAATTCTCAAGGGCCATGAACACTTCCAGGGTAGTAATATGTTCCTGTATAGTTAGAGTACAAGATAGTTCAAATGCAAAATCATAGTACATAGATTTACCCGACTGCTGTATGAAGGCTACTTTTCTAAAATAATTTTATTAAATAATTAAGAGCCACTTATTTGAAGGGTATAGTTCTGATTCAATCAAAAGGTTAGTGAATTTGCCTTTCTAGAACATATGTCGACAACCATTTGTTGCCGGAGAGCTACATTTAATTGGTGAGCCACGTTGTCAGTGGGTCAATTCTACCCTCATCACTTCTCTTCTTTTTTACTACCCCCAGCTCTTTACTTTCCCTCCTTCCAAGAGGGAATTTTCAGACATTTTCTGATTCCTGATACTCTTTCGCTCTTCGAGGAGTGCTCTCTCTTATTTCCAGGACTTTTCAGCTGTTTTATTTGTTTTTTTGTTTTAAATCACATCAGCTAGCTCACTCACATCCCAGCATTAACATCTATGTTACACAAGCCAACTGTACCTTTTTAGTAGATGCAGTACTTTTTGTGCTTTTGCATGAGTATGTACCTTTTTAAACACCTTGAATGCTAAATATTTATCCAAAAGCATATGTTTTAAGCATGCAAAGTGTTAAAATGAAACTCAAGCACTGCATGCTGGGGTGTGTAGTCCTGTTTAGCAATCAGTGCTTTGTCTCCTCACTGGCCTGCTGCAATTGCAGTGTACAACTGCAGGTAACAGAGAGAAACACAGAAATAGGAGTTATCCTAGAGTTATCCTATCCTTTCCCTAAGCCCTGCTATAATTGCTCATATTATCCCTAATCTGTAGAATAGGGGTGGGTTTGACGTTATAGGTTTTTTTTTTTCTATTTACGAGTAGTAATCGTTATACCACATTTGCATATGTATATATGTTTTAGAACACAGCATTTTTGTATGTGAAATCTTGAGGGATAAGCTACATCTCACTTCCTCCATCCCTTTAAAATCATGTAAAACTTTTCAGATAGTTACCTGCAAATATCCATCAACAGGCCAAAACAAAGTTAAAATGCAATGCAGGACTGCTACCTAGGTAGATACCTTTAAGGAACAGACAGGTTTCCAAGGCTTGGGTTTGTGCTTAAAACCTTAAATTAGGTGTGGGCACCCTGAAGTCCTCCATCTGTGGAGAACTACAACTCCTATCATCTTCCACCAGCCAAGAGCTAGTGTGGGGTGATGGAAATTGTAATCCTTCACAACTGAATGACCTCAGGTTGCCCAGCCCTGCCTTAAATCTTACGTATGATCCATTTTCACATCCTTTTATCCAAAGACTATTTTACTCACATAATTACAGGACTGCATGTTGATAAGACATCAAGATTCCCTTTATTAACAAATAAAAAAAAATATGGCACAAACATTTCAAAACAGAATGACAGAAACAAATAGCAGATCTAGCACCAGTTTTCAATTTGTAAGCAGCTCGGAGTCAGATTGGAGATACATATTCCACCAACTGACATCTACTTATATTAAATCTTAATTCTGAGCCAGGGTTGCCCACTTTGAAGTCATTGTAATCAAAAATTCCATTTTTGGGAGCAACTAGTAGGTACAGAAGAAACCAGTGGGAATAACATGTCATATTTTTAATGTATTTGTTGCAGAATCCTGTCATAGATAATGAAGAGAGAGAGGTAAACAATAAACTAATTGAAATTACAAATCATATGTGGGGGGGATTTAAAACAGAAACAGGCTGGTAAATGGGGAGAAATGTAAACATGGAAAAATGGATAGTCTGGGCTCAGAAGAAATGGGTTAGGAAAATAAGACTTCCATTCCAGTTGATACCGCTAGTCAGGGTTAAAGGGACAATGCATCCTATGTAAAAAAAGGAAAGAGTTGAAACCAACTATACCATGCGGGACAAAAACATTCCCCATGATCTAACCCAGGGGTGTCCACGTTCAGTCCTCAAGGGCCACCAACATGTGCTCAAACAGGGGAAATCCTTAAAGGGGTAGTTACGGATCAATTTACAAACTTTAATATTGTCAATATTAAAAAGAAATTGATTGAAGCCACTCTGATCTCTCAAACTTGTATAGCTTGAGAGATATAAGGTGCTGATGTCTATGAAAGGGGAGGGAGGGGGGAAGTTTATATCCTTATATCTCAAACTATACAAGTCTGAGAGATCGGAGTGGCTTCAATCTTTTTTTTTGTTTTAATACTGACAATTTTAAAGTTTTTAAAATTGATCCATTGCTATCCTCTTAAATCCTGGGTTGTTGGTAGATCTTGAGTAACGAGCGTGGACACCCCTTATTTAACCCTCTGAGTGCCAGATGGGCATCCAACACATTGTCTAGCAATGTGTTTGATAACCCTTTGGCATTCAAAGGGTTAAATGGAGCTTTTACCACCTACATACTAGAAGTTTCCACCTTATTGCTCCTTACTGCACTGAAGACCTCTCTGGCATTCAAGGGATTTAAAGGGATAGTAATGTTTCACAAAAACAGCAGCTCCAATTAATCTTCATAGTATTTGGACCGTGGAGAGTGTTATTTCAATACTGTCAGAGTTGTAGTTCAAGAGTAATTAAAAATGAATGATAAAGTATCCCCCTCCTGTCACTTTTACCTACTGTAAGTCACCTCCCCTCAGATGTGAAATATGGTCCTGGGACCAGACAGCTCACACAGCAAGGGACAATCTTCTTACTGTGAGCATAAGGAAAACCCTGCCCCCCCTTGACAGGTTTTTCAGGTTTTTTTCTTTTGCTCACTGAAGATTGTCCCTCTCTGAGATCCGCCCAGACAGTCTTACTGCTCTGAGGAGAGCATCGTTACATCAGTAAAAGGGGCGGGAGGGGGAAACTTTATCAATTACTCTTGCACTACAAATCTGACAGTATTGAAATAACACTCTCCATGGCCCAAATTCTATGAAGAGTAATTGGAGCGGCTTTATTGTGAAACATTACTATCCCTTTAAGAGAGACACAAAGCAGACATTTTGGGAATATTTTTTGTCCCCTGTGGTGCAGTTGGTTTTCCCACTTTGCATTTATGAGTATGGGCCATCATACGAAATGAAACAGATGCAGTACTGCAACAAACTGTACAGCCAGTTTGTGAAATTATTTTAAATGGGACTTGGACCCTGTAAAATGTTAGTGAGGCATCCACTGCATTGGGGACCTATTTAGCATTCAAGAGGATAAGTCGCATTTAAATCTATGGGAATTTGAGGAACTGCAGCACTTTAGGGTTATTGACTAGGTCTTATTTTCACCTGAAAAATGAAAAGTATTCATATCCATTTAAAAATGTTTCTGCTTTTAAAGAACTCTATTGATAAAATAAGACATACAGGAAGAATGATCTGACAATTGTTACAATACAGTTGGTAGATACAGTTAAACTTAACCCTTTGAGTGCCAGAGGGGTAACACTAAGCATTGCACTCTGGCACTCAGAGTTAATCCTGAAGTCATATGACTCCAGTCACAGAGCTTCTTACAGTTATGTATCCAATATGAGTCAAAAGAAGAGGAAATGAACAGCAATTAAATATAGGAATATAGCAGAGATTAAGAAAGAATAGGAAATAATAAAGGAGGGGTTTACATATCCATTTAATCCTATGAGTGAAAGAGGGGTGCACAACACATTGCAGAGCAATGCATTAAGTTCCCTTCAGGCACTCAAATGGATAAAAATTAATATATCTAATTCCAACATTTTCTAAAAATTCTCTTTGAAACAAAAGTTCTAACATTGTTTATAAATAAAAAAAAAGAGGAAAATGACAACAATTAGGCAACATGTACTATCAGGATTGTGTAAAGAGAGGGGAAAAACCACTAACAGAACATTAGTACAGAGATAATTATTCTATTTGTTTACCTCAGTTACGACACACATTACTTTTATAATTTTTAGGATAATAAAGTGCTATACACAGAAAATGAGCAATTCTACAGCAATCCCACAGAAGCATGGGGGGGGGGTAAAAACCCAAATCCCCATTGTTTTAAAATCAGGCATTTATCACCTTGTTTGCTAAAGAGGGCTGCAATGCATTGCAAAGGAATGCACTGCAGATCACTTTGGCATTCATATGGGTTAAAGGCTCCATTTAAATAAAACATTTAATTTGTCCCCTGTGGTGCATTTGGATTATTCCAGAATCACTCTTGTTCTTTCTGCATACAGACCAATATTTTACCTATATTTTACCTAATTCTGATAATAACAGTGCCATGTGGACTAAGGCAGTACAACAGGGTTGTGCAACCTGAAGCCTTCCAGCTGTCACCGAAATGAAAATCTCATCATCCTGATCAGTATCCCCTCTAAGCTAAGCATACCAGCACTGAAAGAGTTAGAGGGCTGTTTTTGCAGGGCTGAAGTGCAATAACAAATGCACCATACAGCTCTGCCCAGTTTTAATTACTCTTAAAGGGATAGTAATGTTTCACAATAAAAGTAGCTCCAATTAATCTTCATAGTATTTGGGACTTGGAGAGTGTTATTTCAATACTGTCAGAGTTGTAGTTCAAGAGTAATTGAATGATAAAGTATCCCCCTCCTGCCCCTTTTACTGGTGTAACACTGATCACCTCAGAGCAGCAAGACTGTCCGGATGGATCGCAGAGAGGGACAATCTTCAATAAGCATAAGGAAAAACCTGTCAAGGGGGGCAGGGTTTTCTTTGTTCTCACAGTAAGAATTTTGACCTTTGATGTGAGCTGTCTGGTATATGGACCAGATTCCACATCTGAGGGGAGGTGGCTTACACTAGGTAAAAGGGGTGGGAGGGGGATACTTTATCATTCAATTAATCTTGAACTACAACTGTGACAGTATTGAAATAACACTCTTCATGGCCCAAATACTATGAAGATTAATTGGAGCTGTTTTTTTTTTGTGAAACATCACTATCCCTTTAATTCTTTTACAGCTGGGTCATTCACTTTTGCTTACCTTAGAGGGAACACTGCTCCTGATGAGCCAGTTAAAATCTGAATAAGGATGAATGGATTTGTAGTCCAATAACAGACGGCTACAGATTGCAGTAAAACGTAGGACATAAAACATACTCCCAGTTGTTTCCACAGAAATGCTCAACTGGACCTCACAGACACTACAAGGAAAATGTCACTTAGCAGCATTAACACATCCTAGTCAGAGCTTTCACTTAAATAAAATAACAAAAAAAGTAGTGAATCTTTTGAGGTCCTGTACTATTGCAAATAACGGATTGGTTGTTTTTTTACTTCTGCAGCTGATTTCTAAGATGCTGAGGATTATGTGCCTACATTGCGACTTCTTGGCCGAGCCCGCTTAGACAGCATCCAAAAGCTTCTCGCCCTCACAGACTGCTATAGCCGTAGTTGCCCATGCATTGGCAAAGGTAGCCTTAAGGAAGGCACCAGAAGCCACAAAATTCACCTTCAAAAAGGAATGCGTGAGCTTATCCTCCTGATCTTTAAAGTGATAGTAATGTTTAAATTTTAAGTTTATTTAATATTGTAGGCATTAAAAATCAATGTAAGTCTTATCTCTCAAACCTTTATAGTTTGAGAGAGATAACGGGCTAAAGCTCCCCCCTCCAGGCTGTTTTAGACAAATCTGCCATCCGGCTGACCGCAGGACTCTTCAGCAGAGCCAAAATCATGCCCATTGTGCTAAAGTCTCAGCAGAAAAAAAAAAAAAAAAGGTACAGAAGAGATATAAGCTGGTTAAGGAATAACCTCCTGTCAGGCATTTCCCATTCCTTCAGTAGTAACTGGTCTAAGGAATGGAGAGGAGGAAAAAGCAGAAACTTCTTTCTTGTGTCTCTGGAAAACAGAGTAAGTGGAACTAGAATAAAAGGCCTCCAATACCTTAAGTGTCTCTAGGACAGTAGAATAACTGGGGTCTTCCTCATAAGAGTTCACATCAACAAGTGGGAGCCCCAGAGGCCGAGTAGGGACCACAGAGTACAGGAAACATAGCTTACCAGAAAATTCCCTGTGAGGACCAATCTAGCATGACGAACAATGGGTTAACAGGACCCCTGAACCCTAAGCAGTATTAGACTTGTCCGTGTCTTCCTTAGCCTCTGACATAGTCAGGAGACCCCTAAGGTATAATGTAAAACCAGCAAAAAGTGGAATAAAAATTACTTATAAAATCTTTAAAAAGTACTTAGTTGACAGCAAGGAGTTTATGTGGCAACAGTGACGGAGAGACTAGCCTCTGTGTAGCAAGCATAATGCAAAAAGGAAGAGGGTCATCCTAGGACCACCTCTTCCCGTACAAAAAAGCTTGAGAAGAACAGGCTGCTGTGAACTGTAGTTACACCATAATAAAAAATGGTGTGCTTTCCAGCCGTTGCTAAAAGGCACCGTTGCTAAAAAAAATAAAAAGAGATAAGTATGAAAGCAGCACTATCAGAATATGCTTGATCCCATATGGAGAAGAGTTCCATAGAATAAGTAACAAGAAAATACTATCAGCGTGGCCCCGAGGCAGATGGGAGGGGGCAGACTGGTATACTATGGCCGATACATAGATGATATCTTGACTGTAGTGGATCTGAATAAAATGAGAGAGACCTTCAATTCCAACCATATGGGCCTCGAGTTTACATCAACCATAAGTCAAGATTCTATAGATTTTTTTGGATCTACTCATAAGGGGAACCACTTCATCTGAGATTGTGAGTACCATCTTTCACAAGTCGGTGAACCGAAATCAGTATTTGAGGGCAGATAGTTGCCATTATGCAAAATGGATACATAATATACCATTTGGACAATTCTGCCGCCTTAGATGGAATTGTAGTGACATTGAAGATTATAAAAATAAAGGACAGGAATTGAAAAAGCAATTTATAGATAGATTTGTTTCTTGTTTGCATGTACCATACTTCCGTTGAGTCGTTTTGAGGAGCAGCCCTGTTGAAAATAAATTTTCTGCTGTGGAGGGGACGGCGTATGTAAATTTCCCCGATGTGTACATGTCAGCCAACATATAATTGTTGAGTTGACCACTCGAGTTTATGAGTACAGTTCCAAGGGAAGGTTGTGGGTTGATTTATTATTATAAGAAGTTATTCCACTAGGAACGCCTTCTTTTTGTTCTTCTTCCTTGCAGTTTATAGATAGGGGACTCTCGGAACATCGGGTCCAGATAGCCATGAATAAATCTCTACAATCGGACAGGAAAGATCTTCTTTTTCCCAGATCTAAGGAACCACATAAGGAATACCCTAAAGTTATTAATATAGTACCACTGCTGGTATTATCCAAAACATCATACATAAGCATTGTGGCATTCTTCTACAGGACCTCCTATTGGAGGGACAGATAGAAAAGGAAGGAAAGGTCATCTATAGGAAAGCTAAAAGTATTCATGGCTATGTAGCCCCTAGTCATCCCAAAGAATGTAAGAAGGCTGTGAACAATAAGGGTATCTTTGGTACCTCTAATCCTAAAGGTAATTATAAATGTCTTCATCCTAAGTATCACTTGCAAGTATATCGGCAACAAAATAGATGTTTTCGAAAGTTACTCAAATAAAAATAAATATAAAATTAAACATCTCTTTGCAGGAGAGAAGCATTCTGGATTTACCAACTAGACACATTGGCACCTAAAGGGTTAAATGAGGAGTTGGAGGCCAGTAACTTCATATAGGATCTTATTATTTTTATTGTTATACTATTTTGTTTAACCATTTGGGATACTGGTGAAGCACCTTTTAGTCTAGTCTATAGTTATATCTTTCATTACTGAGGTTCATATTCATTAGCGATATGAGATGTATTTTTATGGTTATTTATACATATATGTTAACGACGTATAAGACTGTGTTTTTATATGTAAACATTTGTGCCTTTCTGTATGGAACTTTGGATTGTTTCATATAAGGTATCATGCCTATATATTTCAGTATTCCTCTGATTTCACCCGTGTCCAACCATGGAACGGATACGTCATATTGCCTCTACACCACCCGACACTGGGGAGCGCTGTTGTTCAGACGTGCAGTTCACGGGTCTGAGAGATGCAGACTGAGAACGAGGTCTGGCACGCAAGTGGGCAGGAAAGCTCCAGTGGTGCTGGCGTTTGGACGATGGGAGAGATCGAGGAGAAGTGATTTGTTTTGTTCCTTTTTGATATAAACCATTGTTTCTAATTCTTATGATCATTCCCCCCATGAAGAAGTGAGCAGTGACTCTCACGAAACACGTAGGGATGTGTTTTATATGTTTTTATATACATATTTTATGTTTCATATTTCATTTTATTACATTAAATATTTACCTATATCCGCCTTGGTATACCTGGCCCTTATTTTCCTGGTTCATCCACCCGGTCGGGTGGTGTCTGGAGTTCAATATTTGCTTTGGCCATTTATTCATCATACTCCAGTAAGCAGGGTATTAGGGAGTCCGTAGGGACTATTTGCCCAGAAGGTATTACCCTTAGAGGGCATATACGCCCTGGTGTGTGTTTTCTCCCCTACAGATCTGGGTGGATGGTGAGGTTGTATCCGAAATAACAAAGAAGGAATTGTCTTTTGAAGTCTTGGGTGACGTCTGGATTTAAAGGCATAGTAATACTTCGTTTTAACTTTATTTTATTTTGCAGGCATTAAAAAACATGAATGATATAAGTCTTATCTCTGAAACCTTTATGGTTTAAGAGATATTCACAAACAAAGTATCCCTTCCCTGTTCAACCAGATCAGAAGGGAGATGCCCAGGTAGACTGCAGAGAGGGACAATCTTCAATTAAGATAATGGAAAAAGCTGAAAAACTTGTCAAGGGGGGGAAGGGCTTTCATTGTTTTCACACAAAGAAAATTGTCCCCTTCTGTTATCTGTCCTGTCATACAACCAGACTCACATTTGAGAAGAGATGGCTTACACTAGTAAAAAGGGGCGGGGAGGGGAACTTTGCTTGTGAATATCTCATAAACCATAAAGGTTTGAGAGATAAGACTTATATCATTCTTCATGTTTTTTTAATGCCTACAAAATAAAATAAAGTTAAAACGAAGTATTACTATCCCTTTAAACATTGTATCATTTGGGCTCTGATATTACCATAGTACTTTAAGTACAAGCACATTAGACAGGTTTGGTACCTATATCAGTTTTGCTCTCAGATTGTCCTGCACTCTTCTTTTTCGTTTTAGTTGTACTATTACAGACTGGAAGGTGTGTCTTGGGAAGCACCACAAAGAAGCAGCGGACTCTGAACTTTACTGTGGTATTTTTATGGACTTTTCTCATAATTGAAATAAGACATATTTAGATGTGTATATATTTATTTACACTTTTAGGATTTATTCTACTTTGAAATCGCTGTGTGGTTCTTTTGTCAACAAGAAAAGAATGCCCACAGACTGGCAGTTCAGGGGATAAATTACCAATGGTACAGCAAAGGATTAGAACATAGAACCGTTGCTATTCAGGGATGTGCTGTTCAAGCTAGCCCATCAGAATGCAGTTCAAGCTCCAAAACCACAAGAAATGTGGCTGCCAAACAAGGAAATAGGGCATATACTCAGAGGACCTATGCGGTCAGGATCCAGTCTCTTCATTCTTCAGGCTCCTATAAAAGTAGGTAAACTTCAGAGCAGCTATGAGGGGAAATGCTTACAGAGAAAGCCATCCTACACAGACTCATGTTCTTGGAAGGCTATGCACTGGTCAATCCTCCCAAAGGAGGCCAGGAATGGGTGCCCACCTAACAGGGGATTATACAGCCCCATAACCTAATGGCATAAAATAAAAAAAGAGAGCTAACTAAGAGCAGCTTTGCCCTCGCATCCTCCTGTAGGGAGGTTACTTTTAAAACTGAGCATGCCCAAGCAGGGGTAAAGTGGATGGAGGATGATGTGTGTGTGTGGGGGGGGTGAGTCTCTGCCTTAGAGACTTTTTTTTTTTTTTTTTTTTTTTAATTGCCCTGCCCTTTACTTTACCCCATGGTTCCTATGGTCCATACAGGACAGAAAAGAAAAATGTTTACTATCGAAAATAGAAAACAATTCAAATAGCAACGGGTTTTTTTATTGACACCATAATATTTTATGGACATCTTCTAAATTCAACTATTTTTCTGACTGACTGTAAACTTACTGATGTATGGCAAACATGTGGATAAGTCTTGATGAGCCTTCCATCACATAAAATTCTTTGGTTTCCACTGAACAGACCCACATTAGCAGATAAATGAAAGCCTAATAACTCCCCTGGGGTGGACTTTCCATATAACTGTCTCAGTGAATCCCAAGGGCTCTTATATACAAGTTACAGAACTATAAGCACCTTTTGATTATTATTGGGTTGCTGTCCGTATGGGTCTGCCATTCATAGGAGGTTGCTAAGACCATCTCAATGTTTAACAACATTCTTGTGAAAGATCTGCAGACGGCCACAGAGGTTGCCATGCAGACCTGTCCTTTACAGCACAGTATAGATGTAAATTGCTAGATTTTGATGTGTCCATTAGAGTCAACAGTCGTCCATGTGAAAGACACCATTGCCCAGCGCTGTACCTTTTATAGTGGGTGTCAGCACCAACTTATCACAGCGTTGGTTTACTGGTTAGTTTCACTGCGTGAAAGGGGCCTAAGAGCTTGCCACCACAACGGAACTATCATCTATGTGTATGTGAGGACCCCACACCAGGAAGAGATAACCATTGTTTGCAATATAAAACAAACATTCCTTGCAATGAACCCTAAAAATTCCTATAACTGGAATTTTCTTAGACATTTTGCCAACAATGCCAACCCCAGACCCTCCATTTTTAAAACTGTAGAGACGAGTTATACATAAAACTGCATGCAAACAACATGATTAAGTCATTGCACATATATTCAGCAGTAATACACAAATTGTTTTTCTGTGATAAAAAAATAAAAAGCTAAATAAAATTAAAACTTACTAAAAAGATGCAATACTAATAGAATCCCTTTATACTAATTATGTCCCTCACTTTCACATAGAAATTACTTGCTGCCATATCAGAGATGCTACAGCAGTTATACACAGTCATATTTACTTAAAAGGATCCAAAGTCCTTAAAATGGCCACACATCACTTTTTTACTAAACAGGCAATTAAATGTGGAAGAGTGAGGAGCGCTATGGAGAAAAACATTTCCACTGATATGAATTAGGCTTTCTGACCCTTTAAGGACTAGAGGTGTGTAATGCATTTCTTGTCAATGCGTTGTAATGCTCCCTCTGTCTTTAAAGGGTTAATTCCATAAATGCTAGAGAGGTCTTCAATTCATTGCTATGCAATAAACTGGATAACTCACTAGCATTCAAGAGCTTTAAAAAGTGTTCGTAATGTCCAATTTTTTTTTTTTTTTTATATAGATTTGTAGAGGCTTAAAAAAAGATTATCATTGCCACAAACCCCATCTCTCAAACCACTATGGTTTGAGAGATATTGGCAGTGAAAGTTCCCTCATCCCTTGATGTCAGTTGTAAAGCTGACAGAAGGGGATCCATGTCCGCCGACACGATGAGGCTCTGCAGCAGAGCCGAAATCCCATTATTGCAAAAGAATTACTTCACTGGAAAGGTCTACAAAGTGTGCTTGCATCCAGGCACACTTTGTAGACCTTTCCAATGAAATAATTCTTTTGCAATAACGGGATTTCAGCTCTGCTGCAGAGCCGCAGGCTGATCCCCGGACTGAGATCGCCTGCTGTCAAGCTAGACGCTGACATCAGGAGAAGGGGAGGGAATTGGGATCTTTCATTGCCAATATCTCTCAAACCGTAGCGGTTTAATATTATATATATAAATAAATATAAAAAATTGGACATTACTAACCTTTTAAATCCTCATTGAAATCAAGGTGCATGTTTATTGTTTCCCTTAGGTGCAGTTGCTTTGCTCCACAATTGCCTTTTGACAGCACATATAGCACAGTAAGTAATTTGTTAGAGTGCCCTGCTACTCTATCTAAACTTCAGAGAAGGGGGCTGGGGGACCCAGGAGAAGCCTATGAAGGCTGTTTGCTGCCTACCACTATGCTATAGCGGTCTGAATAAAATATTCACTTTCCTTTTGTTTGAATGTTTATTGCAGTGGTGGACACACTGTGGCTCAACAGTTGCACAATTATCCTCTTGTCAACTGTGGAAGTAATTTAGATTAGGCCTCATTTATTATTGTTATTATTTTTTTTATTCGAGAGGAGGATGGTATAGAGTTACAACACAATAGCTCAGAGTAGGTACTCTCTAGTTTAATCTTTGAAAATCCTCCTTATCGGGCTGTCCACTGTGAGAGAGCTATAGTGCAACAACAGATAGAAAAGTATAGTTGCCCACCTCTGTCTTAGACACAACCCATGCTCCACAGCAAACTCCAGCTACATAATGCTTTTTCAATCTTATTTTAAAGAAATATATTTTGCAGTGCAACTGCGCTATCAAAAATACCTCAAGTCATCATTACTCATATTGGGAGTGGAGCACTCTGAGGCAAACTAATTGCACTATAAGAAATAAAAATTCATAAAATTCCCATTGATTTACACGTTTTCTTCATCCCATGAATGCTAGAGACGTCTCCTTTCACAGTGCGTTGGATACCTCTCTAGCATTCAAGGGATTAAAAGGCTCACTGGAATAAGATAACAATTTCCTCCCTATGGTGCGGTTGGGTTTGCACTAAACTCGCTCCAGTTTGCTTTTATTACTATACAATGTGTCTCCCACAGCAAATACATTTTTTGCCTGGTGAAAAATCCTACCTGAATCTCTAAACTAGGTAAAGTATGTAGAGGGAAACCTGGATCTGAAAAATCCCTTCCTAGTTCAGTAAATGTAAACTTCCCCCCCAAAATGTGAGCAGTGTGAACTAATGCTTACATTGACAGTTTTATGCAGTTCTTCATTTAGTGCAGTGGCAGGCTAGAGGAATATTTGCTTTACTTTAGGAATATTGTGCATTCGTCCACATCCCCATTGTAGTTCTGCTCTGCAGAACACACACATACAGCAGCAGCATATGAATATAGCATGATTTTGTTGCCTAAATTATCACATGATAATGGCAATTAAATATAAAGAACGTTAGTCTTGCATGACGATTGAATTCCCACTGTGCTTTTTTCCCTCTCATTTCCTTTAATTTTTTTTTTTTAATAACAAACCTCTTCCTAGGGTCCTGTTGGAAGGGAGTAAGACACCAGTAGAGGAGGAATGAAGTGAGTTATCCGTGATATTCAAGTAATGTCTATCAGTTTCTTTTATTCAGGTCATTTCCTCTGGATAAACAGGGGTGTTTTTGGCATGGGCTGGACTTGATGGATGCGTGTCTTTTTTCAGCCTTATCTACTATGTCACTATGTTATTTCATGTCATCCCATTAGGTCTACAAAAATGGCCTTTGTAGTGGTCTGTCCAAAGATAAAGACTCCAAGGGTAACCATGGCAACTCCATAACTGACCAGTGCCCACCAGCTACAAGATCAAGAGACAGAGTAAGAAGACAAGTCAGTATCTTAACCACATATTAAGGGCAGTGATGGACAACCTGTACCCTCCAGCTTAGAAGACAACTCACATCATGGCTGAGGATGATAGGAAAATAGGATTTTAGTCTTACCTGTTAAATTATTTTCTCTTAGTCCATATAGCATACAGGTACCATGGAGAGGCGACAGCTCCTCGCAGTAGGCTGGGACAATTATTTAAAGAAGTGCAGGGGTGGAGCCTCACTCTCCACCGTAGCAGGCTGCCTAGTCACTCACCTGTCCAGTTAGATTTGTGACACTAAACCTACTGGGCTAGATAGCGAGAAGAAGAGGAAAACTCCTGTGAGCATGGACCCAATAGGACTCCCACATCCAGCCACAGGAGACCAAGTATGGTCTCTTTCACTGTGTGGGAGACCTGTAAGCTATATGGACTAAGAGAAAAGGATTTAACAAGCAAGACTAAAATCCTATTTTCTCTGTCATCCAAAATAGCTTACAGGTACCATGGGGATGTAACAACATTGAGTTTCCAGGGTGGGAAAAAAGGAAGGAAAGGACCAAGTGCCGGTCCCCATGATACCAGAGTTCCCATGGACTAGTCAGAACATTGAACAGCCCAAACTAACAAAGCATCAACGAACAATGAATAAGTAACACAGCACACTGAACAAAAGCCAACAGGGCTCAAACTATAAAGGACTATAAAGCACAGGAAAGTAAAGCCCTAGACAAGCAAAACTGCCTTTAAGACTTTCCTGCCAAAGCTGGCTTCAGCTGAAGCCAGAACATCAATACGGTAGTGTTTGGCAAAAGTGTGCACAGAGGACCAAGTGGCCGCCTCAGCAGAGGCCTGATTCTTTTAGGCCCAGGAAGCCCCAACAGACCTAGTGGAATGCTATGTGATGTGAAACTGAACATGTTTCTTTCAGAGTTCATATGCCTTGAGGATTGTAGACTTAATTCAGGATGAAATTGTCACCTTGTACGCCACCGTACCTGCCCTAGGACCCACTGGGATGACAAACAGAGCATCAGTCTGATGGACAGAGGGAACGCACTACATCCAACAAGTTGAGATCCCTCTCCTTGTCAGATTTAGGGTCAGGACAGAAAGAAGGCACAACAATCTCCTGATTGATGTGGAACACAGAGACCACCTTAAGAAGAAATTCCTGGGAGGTACGAAGAACAGCCTTATCCTTGTGGAACACCAGGAAAGGTGGTTTGCAGGACAAAGCCTGCAACTCAGCAACTCTGCAGACAGACTACTGCCAAGAGAAAAGCCAACTTCCACGTCAAAAGACGTAATGGAATTGTAGCCAAGGACTCAAAAGGAGGCGCTGCAAAACTCCCAAAGCAAGATTAAGGTCCCACTAAGGGGTGGAAGCCTTATAAGCAGGGAAAGCATGAGTGACGCCCTGAAAGAAGACCGTGACATCAGGTAAAATGGCAATGTGTCGCTTGAAAAAAGACAGAGCTAAGGTCTGAACATTCAAAGGAACCAAGGCTAAGGCCCTTGTTCACTCCATCCTGCAAAAAAGACAGGATAGCTGGAAGATCAAATTTCTGTGAGGACAGATCCTTGTCCACACACCAAACCGTATGACAGGCTTTGGAAGAAACTGGTTTTCTAGCCTGAATTATAGTAGAAACCACTTCAGAAAAGTATCCCTTCTTCCTCAGAATGAAGGCCTCAACAGCTATGCTGTCAAAGCCATATGGCCAATATCCTTCTTCCACAGGTACTCCTGAAGAAGGAGATCCAGTCTGAGTGGCAGAGGAAATGGTTCTTGAGCAGACAAGGCCAGAAGTTCCAGAAACCAAGGCTGTCTGGTTCAATGAGGTGCGATCAGGATGACTGATGCTTGTACATCCGAATCTTCCGCAGCATCCTGGGTAAGAGAGGAAGTGGAGGAAAGATGTAGGCCAGACAAAATCTCCACAGGATCAACAGTGTCCACTGCAAAGGCTAGTGGATCCCTCCAACATGAGCAGAACATCTGGACATTCTGGTTGTCCCTTGTGGCCATCAGGTCTATACAAGGAAGACCCCATATCTGCATCAGGAGATTGAACACTTCTGGGTGAAGTTCCCACTCTCTGGGATGCCGACTGAGGAAGTCTGCAAGGCAGTTTTCTACACATAGGATGTGCACATTGGAGATAGCAGGTACATTGTCTTCTGCCCAGGCCCAAATAGTTTTGACCTCAAGCCAAGCTGCGGGGCTTCTTGTGCCTCCTTTCTTGCTGATGTAAGCCACCGCTGTGGCATTTTCGGACTGGACACGGACTGGGCATCCCATCAGATGAGAGAGCCAATACCTCAGCACATGGGAAAATGCCCTGAGCTCCAAGATGTTGATGGGAAGAAGGGTCTCCTCCGGAGACCAACGACCCTGAACACTCAGGTAATCCAAGACAGCACCCCAACCAAGTAAGCTGGTGTCCATTGTCACAATGGTCCAGTATGGTATCACAAAGGGCCTCCCTTTCCCCAGGTTGGAGAGGTCCAACCACCAGTGGAGGGTCTCTCGCACTTCTGCAGGCAGGGAGACAGGATGATCCAGAAGATGGGAGTTCCTCCTTGCAAACATAGATCACAAACCTCTGAAGCTCTCTGGCATGGGCCATGGCAAATTGCACCGCCTCTATGGTGGATGCCATCTTCCTCACCAGAAAGGAGAATTCTCTCACCGGAGCTGAAGTCCACGAAAGGGCAGAATTCACCTTGGAGTGGAGCTGTTGAATCGAATCCTCAGTCAGATAAATCACTCTGTAGAGTGTTGAACCGGAGGACGAGAAGGTTCTGAGAGGGAACCGGAGCAGATTTGTCCATGTTTAGGATCCAACCGTGTTGGAGGAGGATCTGAGCACATGGTGGCAGTGGACATACAAAGCCTGGAAATGGGAGAATCAACCTGAGGAGAAGTAGCCCATTGAGCCAAGGCAGCTTCAGAAAAGTGATACAGCTTAGGGAACCTCTTAGAGCTAGACGTTTGTCAGGAGTCTTCAACTCATCCAAAATGATCTGATCCAGAGTGGGAATTAGGCGGAAAACAGTACAGGACTTCTTGCGCCTCTGAAAGACGTCAGATGTAGCCCAAGACTCTACTGGAGTAGAGGGAATGTTTAAAGTGGTTAAAACTGCCTTAATGAGATCCTCTGCAGAGGGTTCAGGGTCAGCCTCGAAGGGATCACCATGAAACTGGGAAGAATCACTTTCAGAACACACACCATCCTCAGAATCCTCATCTGAAACCACCAGTGAGGAATCAAATAGATCAGGAATACCAGGCACCTTGGGGACCACAAACCTGAAGGAAGTGGGGGGGTCTCCATGATTGAAGAACCCTCTGAAGAGAAAGAGGAAACTGTGCCATAGAGAACTTCAAGTCCTTGACCCAAGGTGGCTCTTGAAAATGTCGGGAATGCCCTGGTGAAGACGCAGGGACCACAGCACATGTGGGCCATAAGTGACCAGAGTAGCCCATGGGAAGCCCTGATTGGCATAAGGAGCAATATGTGAGGGGGGTCAAAGACACCTCTAAGTCCTTATCCTTAGGCCTAGCCCCTTGTCCTAGTGGATTCAACATGTTACAGGAGTAAAAAAGTGCCAGTACAGTAAAGGAAGACCCAAATACTGTCACTGAGATTAAAGATTTTACCCCAGAAAGCCTAAAATACGAAGGGTTAACCTGAGGAGGAGAGCTGAGGAGACCAAGCCCTGCATATGATACTCATGTAGCGAGGAAACTAAATAGTGACGGCATAGGGAACCAATCAGGAAACAGCCCACTAAGCTGGCATTTTTGGGAAATGTAGTTTTCCCAGTACAGAGTACCAAAAGCAGAACCGGATCCTCCCAAAGCCCCCCAGACACTGAGAATGTCCTCCGGATAGTTAGGCAAGGGAAGACAAGAAGATTGAGCCATCTCTCAACTCGGTACATAGAACAGTTGCAGAGATTTGTCCCAAAACATCTGTTTCATAGAGATCAACGGAGCATTGCGGTTATGTGGTAAAGTGCGCCTTTAACATGTAAAATAAAAAGTGTCTAGAAAGTGTGGAAACACGCATGAAACACCAACAAACATAAAATAAACAATAACGAATGAAAAGTCCCCCAAACTAACCAAGGCTGGCAGGGAAGGGGTTAAGTACCACAAAAACAACACAAAATGCTCCAATGTTCCCCAGAACAGGAATGAATAATACCCAGCATGAGTGCAGGAGTTACAATGAACTCCAAGAGTGCCCTTGTGCAGAAGGGAACAAGTGAATCATGGCACTCAAAGGGTTGCTCACCTTATTTGCAGGTCTTCTTTCTTCAGATTACCATTGCAAGGAAGAAGCCTCAAAGAGACTCCCTCTGCAGAGAGAGATATGGGTTACATGGTTCTCTCCCAGGGCTGGAAAAGGTCCACAATCAGCTCCTGTAAACTGGGCAATCCACCAGGAGAAGACAGAATTATTATTATTCTTCTTTATTTATATAGCGCCAATTCCGCAGTGCTGTACAATTTTGACACCCCATATCTAAAGAAAATAATAAAATAACTAAAAACTAAGCAGAACTGTTCACAACCTTCCTACCAGAACGAGGAACAAATCTTAACTGGAGAGGGGAGTGGCTAGGTAGCCTGGTATGGAGGAGAGGAAGGCTCCACCCCTGCACTTCTTTGAAGAATTGTTCCAGCCTACTGGGAGAAGCTGTCACCTCCCTATGGTAGATGTAAGCTATATTGGATGACAGAGAAATGTAGTTCATCAATAACTGGGAAGGGGGGGGTACAGCTTGCCCAACCCCTGTATTATGCTCAGAGTTTGTGATATTAATACAGCAATATTAGAACCATTGTGAGACATGTACATTACCATAATTAATAAAGTAGTAAGGATCTTCTATTAAGAAGTGTGATTCTGGACCAAACCACTTGTATCAAAGGTTTAGAGATGCACCGACACCAATTTTTTAAGGCCGAGTACAAGTACCGATACAAATTACTGATACCTTTTTTTTGCGGTCATTTGCCAGTTTTCTAAGTACCTACATGTTTTAGGTACTTGGAAAACTGGCAAATGACCGCAAAAAAAAAGTATTGGTAATTTGTATTGGTGAGTACTTGAAAAATATTATGTGTGTATGTATGTATATATATGTGTATATATATATATATATATATATATATATATATACATATACATATACATATATATACACACACACACACCACCTCTTGACTCTTGATTCTCCCTTTTTGACTCTTTCTCCCACCTTTTGCTTCATTCTACCCCCTTGAGCCCCCTTTTGTCTTGGCTTTTGATCCCCCTTTCTCCCACTCCTCCTTGACTCACCCTTTTGCCTCTCTCTCCCTCCTGATCACCCCTCCTTTTGCCTCTTCTTGCCCCCACTCCTTTGGTCTCCTGATCTTTCCTCATTTTGACCCCACTGTCTGCCTCCTTTACTCTCCTCTGCCGGGTGCTCGCTGTTATCTCGCGAGCCCCGGCAGAGGTCAGCGTCGGAGCGTTGCCATGGTAACCCGCGGCAATGCTCCGACGCTGTAGGAGTGAGAGGTGACCGGGGAGCATTGTGAGCAGCTCCCCGGGCTCCCTCTCTGCAGCACCGACCCTGACACAGGGTATCGGTGCTGGCATCGGCATCGGTATCGGTCCAACCCTACAAAGGTTGAAACCAAATTCCCCATTATCCGTTTCATTTAAATGCCTGATTTTAACCCCTTGAAAGCTAGTATCCAAAGCATTGCTTCACAATGCATTACAGAGCTCTCTACTTTTCAAAGGTTTAAAAGCCGCATTTAAATCAATGAGAATTTTCATTTCCCCTTTTGGTGCAGTTGATTTATGCCAAAACTGCAAATCTTTAGCTTGATGAATAGTGTCCACTGTATTTTTTTTTACATTTTCACTCTTTTTTGAGTTTCTCTAGGGCAGATAAGCTCATCCGGTCAACTCCATCTCCTTCTTCACTTAACCCTTTGAGTGCCAGAGAAGTATCCAACTTATTGCTAAAGCAATGTGCTGGATACCTCTCTGGCATGCAAAGAGTCTAATCTAGTCATAAAGGTGAACACTAAAATCCTATATATTCATGTTAGCCATTCTTTATTTAAAAATAAAGTTTGAGAAATGTAGCTGTGTTTATGCAAATTACCAGCTGGGAATGAGAGTGGAATATTCATATCCGACACTCAAGTGCTTTCTACTGTGCCTAAACAGAGAACTAAATAAAGCAAAATAGCATCTACTATAGTTTTAAAGGGATAGTAATGTTTCACAAAAACAGCATCTCCAATTAATCTTCATAGTATTTGGGCCATGGAGAGTGTTATTTCAATACTGTCAGAGTTGTAGTTCAAGAGTAATTGAATGATAAAGTATCCCCCTCCCGTCCCTTTTACTGATGTAAAACTGCTCACCTCTGAGCAGTAAGACTGTCTGGATGGATCGCAGAGAGGGACAATCTTCAGTGAGCATAAGGGAAAACCTGAAAAACCTGACCGGGGGGGGGGGGGGGGGGGGACAGGGTTTTCCTTATGCTCAAACTAAGAAGATTGTCCCTTGCTGTGAGCTGTCTGGTCTTAAGACCGGATTCCACATCTGAGGGGAGGTGGTTTACACTAGGTAAAAGGGGTGAGGGGGATACTTTATCATTCAATTACTCTTGAACTACAACTCTGACAGTATTGAAATAACACTCTCTATGGCTCAAATACTATGAAGATTAATTGGAGCCGCTGTTTTTGTGAAACATTACTATCCCTTTAAAACTATAGTAGATGCTATTTCGCTTTATTTAGTTCTCCGTTTAGGCACAGTAGAAAGCACTTGAGTGTCAGATACGAATAGTCCACTCTCATTCCCAGCTGCTAATTTACCCTTTTAACTAGAGTGGCTAACATAAATAAAGGTGATTCTGAAAGCTATTTCAAAATCACCCAAGTCATTATAAAGTGTTAACTCCACTTTTGCTGTGGAGATCGCTGCTGAGAAGATGTAGCCATCATTTACCTTTTGCTTTTCTGTTCCTGGATCTCAGATAGTTTAAGGTGTATGAGACAGAGACCTGTGCAAGACAGAAAATAGTTAAAGGAGGTGAAATATTCTAACCAGTAGTAACTCATCCCTTTCTATAAACCAGGGATGCAAAACTTGAGGCCCTCTAATTAGTAAAGACTACAATTCCCATCATCCTCGGACAAAATTTTACTCCTCAACAGCTGGAGGACCTCAGATTCTACTCCTACTCTAAACCCTCTGAGCTCCTGTGATTGCACAGCTCGATAAAATCTGACAAGCAGAGGAAGGACCTATTAAAGGGATAGCAATACTTAAATTTAACTAGAATTCATCATGTAGACCTTAAAAAAACAAATTAAGTGACCCCAGTGGCATCTCTCAAATCTTTATGGTTTGAGAGATATCCTCTTTCAAAGTTCCCCCTCCCCTGACGTCAGTGCTCTAGCTGACTGCAGGGGAATCTTGTCCCTGAACAAGCGGGGGCTCTTCAGCAGAGCCAAGATTGCGTTACTGAAGAATAAATCCTTCACTGAAACAGTCTTCTATGTGTGCTTGAAAACAAAGCACACACAGAAGACCATTCCATTGAAGGATTTATTTTGCAAGAATACAATCTCGGCTCTGGTGAAGAGCCTCCTCCGGTCCCGGGACCAGATTTCCCTGCAGTCAGCTAGAGCACTGACGTCAGGGGAGGGGGAACTTTGAAAGAGGATATCTCTCAAACCATAAATATTTGAGAGATGCCACTGGGGGCATTTAATTTGTTTTTTTTAAGGTCTACATGATGAATTATAGTTAAATTTAAGTATTACTATCCCTTTAAGCTATTCTGGAACACCAACAATACCACTGTTTTTATCTTCTGGTATTATTCTGTGTTGGGCATATCAGAATTGTATTACTTTTTAACCCCTTAGTGACTAGGGCTTTATTTCTTTTTTTTCACCAGAGGACAAGAACAATTTTGGCCTTCTTAGTATGCCTTTGTTCAACCATATTTTCCATCTAATTCATTTAGTCTACCCAATCAAATTAAATACCACTAGCAGCGTGGGACGGCATTGCCCATCTGATTAACCCTTTGAGTGACAGAGGGGTATTCAAATCATTGCAAAGAAATATGATACCCCTGTGGCACTCAAAAGGTTAATCAGAATGTAAAGAGTAGTATAAATTGTAGTGGTACAGATGTGCTGCTACTTGAAATTCAATATGAACAGGCTCATCTGAGGAGACAGTGATGTTGTTTTCTATTTTACCATGTGAGCTGAATTACAACGTAGTGGCATTTATACAACTGGTCAGACACAGCATGATACTTTTTGTTTTGGGCAGTCCGTGTTCTCAGGTCTCCCTGTTTGGTGTACATATTTTGGCAGGGGGAGCAGAAGGCTGTCTGTTTGATGGATTTTATGTTGGATTTAAGTGTTTATGTTATATTGAGTTAAAAACACACATGGACTAGGAATGCCCAAAGTGGCTAGTTGACCGAGTGTCCATGAAGTAAAGTTTGGCTTCACCTAAGGTTGGAGACTCCCCAGTCAAGAACTATGGCTTTTATAATCTTCATATACACAACTTGATTAACCATTTGAGTGCCAGAGGGGTGAGCAATGCATTGTAAAGCAATGTGTTGCGACCCCTCTGGCACTCAAAGAGTTGATTCACTTTCATACATAATGTGTTTCAAATATGTTACTCTGCAATATGTTGTAGAGACAGCCAGGCTGCTCGGCGGGTCCCTATCCAACATGGGAAAGCGCAATATAAATGCATAAAAGGCAAAAGTGGTACACAGGTAATGTGTGGGGCTAGGGGATCCTGTGATGTGTTCCACTTCCTGTCCCCCCCCCCATGCCTTTTTAGTGGGTCTGCGTGGGAGTGGTATTTTCCTCAATAATCTACATTAACCCTTTGAGTGCCAGAGAGGTATCCAACACAATGCATTGGCTACGTGTCTGGCACTCAAAAGGGTTTAAAGTGCAGTGAGATATTTTTATCTACTTCATAATGTTATGGTACTGTGCACGCTATATAATCTTTATACATAAGGAGTAAGGTGTTTATGAAAATACAGCTTCTCATAGGTTTTCTAGTGTCCACTTTCCTCGCATGAGAGTGGATGAGCTTACGTATTTCCTTGCTTGGTAAAGTTTAGGCTGTACTGTTTGCAAGGAGGAAGGTGGTGCAGCTGACAGCGGCGGAATGGGCTGAGCCTGGGAAACCTGCAGGAATGTGGTGTAGAGTCTGGGCAGACGTCATATTTTGGAGATGTTTCTCATACAATGTGGGTAACAGAAACTGTTGCCTCTGTGTTTCTGTTCCCCCCGATCTGTGTGTTCGCTTTTTTCTACTGTGTTTCTGTGGCTTTTAAGTCCCATCATCCTTAGCCATTTGGTGGCCGCTGAGGGAGATGAGAGTTGTATGCTATGTCTGGCATATAAATAAGCGATAACCTTATCACACTTTCTTAGCAAAGTGGCAAAAATCAAAAATAACCCTTGCAACGCAAGTGGCTGTTTTTAAAGTGAACTTGAGTACAGCAAAAAAACAGTCATCCTGTTCTGGGAACTACCACCGTTTCTACCCGGAACTGAACACACGGACAGAGACCCCCTTGCCTTCTAGGCACCTCCCAATACAGGGCACAGAATAGCAGCCCACTGCTTTGACCCTTGGGCAGGAGTCTCCTGCTCAGTGCCGGACTTGTTGACCTCTGCTCACGTCAACAGCAAATCAAATAAAGGCTGCAAATGTGACAGAGGGTTTATGCTAAGCACTGCCCCGTGCCTGCTGCTATCTCCTTCTCTATGTGCAGAATCAGGGCAAAGCAGAGCAAGTAGAGAAGGGAAGAGAGCCCGGAGCAATGCTCAGCATAATCCCTTAGCCAATCAGTTACGCTACTCTGGACTCCAGTGCTAGGAGTCTTAACTCTGGTGAATTCAAAGGGCCATATTCGTGAAAATGGCCACTGGCATTGCAAGGAGGTATATTGAGTTTTAGCATGTATAAGTGACACCATTGACATTATTTTGGTGGCATACAGATCAAACTGTACATACCTATATGGACTGGATATAAACTACAATGCCAGTTTAAGATGCAACAAACTACAGTGAGCCAGTATTAGGCCAAATACTGTTCACATGGGGCAAGAGCACGGGAAGCTGGCGTGGGTGTGACTTGCAAATCTTTCCAGTTTAAAGCTAGACCACAACCTGCGTTTCTCCTTAGGACTCTAGAGAATGTCACCATTTTGCTCGCCGGATCCCACACCTCCATGCTCACTTAAGCAGTGCTTTTGTTCCAGGCCCAGTACCACCTGGCAGCTGCCATATTGGAGTGGGTCGGTGGCCGGGGCCACTACCTAGCCTTGCCACCATCCCTCACATCAATCAGAGGTTCCCACCCGAGAGAATGCAGTTTAATATCACAAGCAAATTAACAAAATCAAGTAATTTGCTACCTTAATGATCCTATGGGGGAGCCTGGCCATCCTGTCATAAGACAGGCAAGGGAGCAGTGTTGGATTGTGTGTGCCTACTTGTCATAGTGGAGACCACTGTAAGAGTGGCGAGTAGGCAAAGGTTGCTGCGGTGTAAGTCTGCCATGTTTTTTCTTTAGCAAAAGGTGACAGTGGGGAGGGGCTAAGTCCTTGCAGAGTGTATGTCCTACACAGACAGTGTGGAGGAAAAATGTAAATCTCCTCCTAGCTGCTCCTGGGGGGTGTATGTTGGGCTCATGCAGTGTGGATGAGATCTGCATATGTCCTCTTAGCTGTCTCCCAGGGGTGTGTGCAATACTAATTTAGTGTGTAATGCTGGGCTCAGGCAGTGTGGAGGAGATATGCAGATCTCCTCCTATCTGCCTCCCTGAGGTGTGTGAAGCACGGACGTAGAATTTGTGACCACTTCTTTTATAGTATAGATTTTGTAAACAATGGTAGGGCTTTCTTTTGATACCACATATATATATATGTATTACCCACCATTTAATTTGATGAGAATATAAAAAAAAAATATATATATAGGTTTTTCTATGATGATTTGTGCTTAATTAGTGCATTTTTAGCAGGGATTGGATAAAAGATATGAATGTTCGTTCATACCTCCCAAGTGTCCATGTTTTAGAGGGCTATTGTCCCTCTTCACCCCTTAAGGACCCATGACGTGCTATGAACATCATGGAAAAACTTGTGTTAAGGACCCATGACGGTCCTGGAACTTCATGGAATTCAGGGGACCCCTCAGAGGTGCACGTTGTTCGGGGACCCCTGAAAACATTGGGCAAGAAAAGAAATAAGATAATGCCCTGAGATCCTTACTTGCCGGCCATGCGGATGGTCGTTAAGGTGTTAAGAGATCAGACTATTTGTGTATATATAAGTGTATCACATGCCTCCACAGCAATAAAAAAAATACAACGTTGATGTTTGGTTAACTCCTTAAGGACTGGAGGTCCATAGGTACTTGTACCCTTAAGGACCGCATAGACTTTATTCGGGGGGCCGCAGGAGCTGTCTGTTCACAAAAGTCATGACGTGCCAGGACCATCATCGGTCTAACGCACAGACACCCACGATGATCCTAGCACATGACTGGACCTTAATGGGTTAAACTTAAGTATATGTGTTTATAAATTAGTCTGTGTAAATAAAATACTTTGGTCTTGCTCTAAATCATGGTTAGCCAACCCTGGTCCTCAAGAGCTACCAATAGGGCATGTTTTTAGGATATCCCTGAATCAGCACAGATGGATTCATTAAAGGGACTAAACCACTGACTGATTTACTTGTGCTTAAGCAGAGATCTCAAAAACATGCACTGTTTGTAGTTCTTGAGGACCGCGATTCGGCTACATCTGCTCTAACTGAATTTATTCAGTTACGAGACAGGGGTCAATGTTTCATTGCTTTTTTTTTTTTTTTTTTTAAACCTAAGATTCAGCACCAGTCCTGCTCCCAGTCCATCAAAAATGCCTCATCTCTGGCCATTTGAGGCACTGGGAGCTATGTTTCCTGCTTCTCTCTTCCTCACATCACAGTGAGAAGGCAGAGAACACTGACAAAGGCAATGTACATTTACATTCCCTTTGTCATGTGGCTCCACATGCAGTGAGTTACAGCCTGCCCACAACGATCTCATCGAGCCCTGAGGTGCCTTGCAATCATTAACACTTGATGTGCCAGGGCAGTCATCCTTCTTTACAGGAAGGATTTCTGTGATGGTCTTGGCACTTCACGTGTCCTCAAGGGGTTACTGGAATTAAAGCCAGACAAAAAAGACAGTCAAATAAAGAACTATTTATTTCCGCTAAATACCTTTATAGGGAAAAAACTTTATGTAAATGGCTGAAAATATGAGTAAAGTGATAATGGGTAGACTTGTAACTTACTTTTCTCACCTCTGCCCCAATGCTGTATTCCCTTCCTTTTCTCAGAAAGAATCCCCCACCTCTATCCTCTTTGTGTTCCGTATACCAGAAACCATTTGAATGGGGCTTTTAACCCTTAAATAGTAGAGCCTTCTTTGCATTTGCTAAAAGTCCCATTTAAATCAATGGGAAGTTATATTTCTATTAAGAATAGGTTTTACCTGGTGTTAAGATTTAATCGCTAAATCTGCCTTTATTTTTGGCGCAATTAGAGAATTTCTTTATAAATACATTGAGACATAATGTAATTCTTATTTGGCCAAGACCATTTCTACTCCACTTTTCTAAAAATTCAGCTAGCTGGTGTTAGCGCTTAGTGAAAAGGTTGCTAAATGTTTATACATATACATACATCGCTTTGAGACAATTTTACAGACACTTTCTTAATAACTCCAGTTTTATACATCCCCCTTGTCCACTAAGTGAAACCCATCCCTACTCTCTCAGCTTGTTATGTGATTTTGGTAACATGCTGAGTGTAGCAGTATTTTGACTGGTATTCATTGGTTTCTAATTCATATCTATTCATAAACATCTCATAAGCTGTGATATAAAGTTAGTATTAGCCAAGTCGTGATGGCTCCAGGAACTAAAGTTCTCAGTTCAACTCAAATGGAACACATTGTTATATCTGACAAGATATTCAGCACCTCAAAAATGTTATACAATATCCTCAGGAGACCGTTACAAACACAGATTTAATGCCCCCAACTCCTTACCTGGAAATATAAATATGAAACATGCTGCTAGCCCTCCAATCAAGGATATAACTCGTCCGATGTCTGGGATGAAGAGGGCCAGAAGTAACGTAAGCACAAACCAAATCACTGTCTGCAAAATCCTGCGGCACCTCTCTCTGCCAGGGTCTTCACCAGGTTCCTGAGCTGTGAACCGAAGCCACAAACCCTCCAATACCGCTCTGCCAAAGAAGGACATAGATGGCATACACTGTCCATGTTTAATATCTCCTATATGTGTGCTACACTCTAAATAAACATATTTGAATGTCATCACCAAGTGCTGATTATCACAGTTTTTCCCTTATAGTGACATGCTATTTGACATTGATTGTTCTGAGCTATTTGTTTTGTTTGAGGATACAAACAAAAGCACTGTTTAACCACGTATTTGGATCCTGTGGCTCTGCAAAAAACACCACCATAAAGGAATCTACATAAGGACACCCGTGGAGTCTAATCTGATGTAAAAATGAGTGTGTATTCCTCCAAAAAAAAGGCGGCAGGGATATTTTCTTTCCAGCCACTTGCTGGTTAAATAATCCAGACAGATGCACAATCTACTACTCCACTGTTTATAGCTCTCCCAAAGCAACGTGAAATCATACGTCCCTACACCCAGACTCTGTTGGCCACATTTATCAAAGCTTACCTTGTGTTGCAAGGGTCATTTTTTGACCTTTGCAAAGCAAGCACCTAATTTATGAAGTGCCACTTGGAACCTTATGTGGAAATAGCAGGATCTGCGTTCTGACCACAAGAAGAGTTCAGTGTGTCAGTGATACAACACTTAACCCTTTCAATGCTAGGAGAGGTGGGCAGTGCACTATTGAGTGGTGCCAGTGAGTGGGGAGGCAATGTAGAGCTAAAACAAAGTGCCTGCAAGGCATGCCTCAAGTACTATAATTTTTACATCTCAAATCTAGTTTTCTAAACAAAAATGGCTAATACAAAAATGTGATTTTAAAGTTCTTTAATAATGAATATTTTTTTTGTGGTAGTGGTAGGGCAATTTTCACATTTTACAAAGTCTCCTATGGGAGCAGACGTGGTAAAAAAAAAAAAAAAAAAATCCACAGAGCAGTCCCAAAATGCACCCATCAGCCATTTGGGCTGTAATGCCCACTTGGATCTAAATGGAAATGGCTTCATGGTTTTTTGGGGGTTTTTTTTTGCCTTCCTCTGGATCAACAGATTTTTTTTGGCATGGGCTGGACTCGATGGACGCATGCTTTTTTTCAGCCTCATCAAAAGGCTGAAACAATCTTTAAATGTCACCTAGGAATTTTGTTTCCAAAACTCTACTTACAGGACTGTGCGTGCAGTGCAGAAACATGAGTATGCATCTCTCATACATTTGGGCACATACTACTATATCTATTATGTCCTGTAGCGTGATAGGATTATCCAAACATTTTGATCACCCTCTCAAAAATGCACTGATGCACACTTACTGATAAACAATCTAAGCACCAATAGCAAGCATCAATATGACACACACACTACTTACTTTCAGTATCTTATATCTCATCGTTAAAACAGTGGAAGAAGCAAGCAAACGAAACCCTAAAACTGTCTGCAGAAGAAGTGCAAAGGAACTACCTTCCACAATAGTGCAGAATGGGGTAAGAGGTCAGCACGCACAGGATGATGAATGCTCGAGCTACAGCAACTGCAATGTCATCCGAGGGAAAGGAGAGTAGAACATCCTGATCCACATCTGACCCAAAGAGTAGGTACCCGCACACTCCTAAAGAAAAAGAGAAATTTGATGATTTTACAAAGAGATACAATCTGCTTGAGAAAGCCATAGGAATGCTAAGAAAGCTGTGTGCACAGAGAAAGGTTGTACATGCCACTTATCCATATGAAGTAATGAGCAGAATATATATCCAGGGCTACAGACATAAAATACATGATCTGATAGAATATAACAAAAAAAAAGGGAATGACAACTAAAAAAGGAGGGACAGTTAAACTATGGATCAACAATGGAAGTGCGAGACTGTCAACAAAATAAGGAAAGGACAGCTAGACTAGGGATTGACAATAAGGAAAGATAATGACAAGATTATAGAATGTCAACAACAGAAGGTAAAGAAATCCAGATTATTGAATACCAACAAGGAAAATACAGCCAGATTATAGAATGCCTACAAGGGAAAGACAGCCAGACTAGAGAATGTCAAGAAGGGATGGATGGGACAGGACACCTAGACTAGAGATTATAAACATAGTAAGGGAGGAACAGCCAGACAAGAGTCTGTCAACAAGGGAAGGACAGCCAGACTAGATAATTCCAACAAGGGAAAGGAGGACTAGAGATTGTCAACGACACAAGGAAATGGAGGACCAAGGGAAGGGAGGGACAGCTAGGGTAGGCTGTCAACAAGAGAAGGGAAGGAAAACCAAAGTAGAGAATGCCAACAAAGGAGATAAAGGGAATGCCAGTAAAGGAAGGAATGCCAGACTAGAGAATGCCAATAAGGAGATAAAAGGTAGACTAGAGAATGCCAGAAATGGGAGGGAAGCCAGACTAAAGAATTCCAACAAGGGAAGGAAAGCCAAAAAGGGATGGGAATGACAGCCACATTAAAAAAATCATCAACAGAGTAAGGGAAGAACATCTAGAGTACAGACTGTCAACAGTGGAAAGGAGGGACAGCCATACTAGAGACAATCAACAAAGAAAAGAAATGCCAGGGGATGTAAATAAGGGAGGGGCTGTGAGACTTGAGACTGTAAACAAGTAAAGGACAGCCAGACAAGGGAAGCATGAGACAGCCAGACTAGAGATTGTCAAACAAGGCAGTAGGGACAGCCAGGATAACAGTGCTAATAAGGTAAAGAAGGGACAGGACATTTTCTTATAGACTTATTTTTAGCTGAAAGTATTGTCAGTTTAGGGCCTTTAGTTTCAAGCCACTTGAGTACCTCATAGTCAGCCAAAATCATTAGCTGGGGAAAAACTTCACACACTCAACTCTGCAATAAGTGGAACACAACAGCCTTAGAGCCAAGCACAGAAAGAAATTGATGTCATAATGCTTACCCTTTACTCAACAACAAACTGGGCCATGTGAATACCAAAACTGCCATAATTTTGGTTAAGGGCAAATTGTTTTAGGGTGCTGGGCCAGGGGACAGAATTTTAATTGGACTATAATCAATCACTTCAATGGAGCCCAGAAGTTTTGCACATAGAGCACTGTAACTCAGTACAGATATGTGAGGAATGAGTTCAATGCTACACATATCTCTGTAGGGCTTCCTCTGAGTGCTGCAGTGGTATGTGGGATGTTTGATGCTTTAATGCAACTGTAAACAACCATGTTTTGCGTAATTTGTTTTATCGTTTGGTTTATCTGTATATTAGAGGAGGTCCGAGAGCATGATCAGCTATGGCAGTATGATATCCATCTCACTTCTGGACTACAAAGCAAGATTTCAGGACCAGCTAGGTGAAAGGTGCTGCTGTGTAATGTGCCCATCTAAGGCCCTGACTCTAGAACAAGGCATGCATTACCCACTCTGAGCCTCTGCCCCCCGAATCCATTCCTTCAATAGTATAAGCACCACTACAAGTCATAGTAGTTAAATTTCCTCATTCACAAATGTGGAAATCTAGGGACCTCTTGGTAGCCCTATACAAATTCCCTAGACTAAGATACACCAGATAAACTGGCATAGATACTACTCACACCCTGGTATAGCCCTGTTGATTATCCCTCAATCTAGTTATCTACAGTTATTCTGTTGCCAGGTATCTCAAGTAGTATTTTCACTGTTCACAACCTAGAAATTCACCAAAGCCTTATCACCCTATTAAAAGGCAAATCCACCAGTTAGTCCTGTCACCGGGTCAACAGTCTAACTGTCCACAAATTAAAGTTCTCACTATGCTAAATATTCATCATGTAGCCTTATTATCTGTTAACTAGTCTATATATTCATCAAGTAACAATATTATTTTACCTATTCATCAGGTAGTCCTATTATATATTCAATAATCTATATAGCCATCATGTAGTCATGTCATCCATTCACTACCCTAAACATTCATCAGGCAGCCCTAGCAACTATCCATTAGCTTGGTCATCGGTGAAAGGCTCCATAATCCATTATCTTGCTCGGGAATCCATCAATAAATGATAAAACAAAGCATGACAGTTTCTGCTTCTCAGGCTACTGTATGATATCAATGAATCTACTCTACAGTAAACACAGAGAAAGGCTTCAAGACCCACATAAAGACAGACAATACAAACATGGTAATACCCAGAAGGCTGCATCTCACCTGTCCCAGTGTATACACAAAGAGCAATGAACATGGCGATCGTCACTACGCATCCCCAGCGCCTGATGTCCTGCTGCTGCATACTACCGTATACAGGGACGCTACTCACATGGCACTGCCAGAGACAGACATAGCGTTACATGGAAAGGGGGAAGAAGTACCACAAAAATGAAAAAGGAGAAAGCAAAGACTATAAAAAAATAGTATGTAGAAGAATGGGAATGGCGGTGTGATAAGATTGTATAATAAAGTAGAGGAAAGGACAGTGATAGAGTGAAAAAGTGAAAACAAGAATGGAATGAGACAGTGATAGAAGGAAAAACAAACAGGAGCACAATATCTGAATACCTGAAATCCAAAGCAGATTGTGGGCACAGCATTGAACACGGAAAGCCAAGATGATGGGCTGGGGGAAGAGACAGAGGAGTCAGGTAAATGGGAGAGAGATAAGAGAAGGAGAATTAATAGAATTGGGATTGGGAGACACAAGAGGGAAGGGATGAAGCGAAGTCAAGAAGGAAGGGACGGGGACAGTTATGAAGGAAGGGCCTCAACCATTTTGATCTCTTATGTGTGCATTGAGTTTGTAATAAGTTACCTAATTGTACAGCCTTGTGGAACATGCTAGCACTTTATTAATTGATGATAATAATAAAAATAATAAAAGGGCCAAGCAAAGTCATGAGGGGGTGGATGTCAAGCGATAAGGATAAAAGAGGATTTTAATCTTACCTGTTAAATCCTTTTCTCTTAGTCCATACAGGTTACTGGTAACTCTGGAAGGGAGGCGATCCGCCCCTTAGTAGCCAAGAACATTTCTTTAAGTGTATGCAGGGGGTGTAGCCTCCCTTCCCTCCTTGGCTGCAGCTAGGCAATCAGCTCCAGAAAGATTTGAGACACAAACTATGACTAGATAGAGAAGGGAAGAAGACTCCTGTGAGCATGACCCCGAAGGACTCCCACATACTGCCACAGGTCCCTTGACAGGGTGGGAGACCAGTAACCTGTATGGACTAAGAGAAAAGAATTTAACAGGTAAGACTAAAATCCTCCTTTCTCTGTCGTCCAATACAGGTTACTGGTAATTCTGGGATGTCCAACCATTGAGTTCCCCAGAGGAGGGAAGAAGGCAAGGACCAGGCGCAAGGCCCCCAAAGTCACCAGTGCAGCTATAGACCAACAGGTCAGAGATAGCCCAACAAAACTGAAGTGTCAATGGACACCAAACAGGGGTAAAACACCCCAGGAACTGTTACACAGCACACTGAACTAGAGCCAACAGGGCTCAACAGTAACAAAGCACCAAGAACCCAATAAGAAGATCCTACATAGGCAGGACTGCCTCCAGGACCTTCCTCCCAAAGCTGGCATCAGCCGAAGCCAGCACATCCACACGGTAGTGCTTTGAGAAGGTGTGCACAGAGGACCAAGTGACCGCCCTGCACAGCTGATCAGCAGAAGCCTGATTCTTGTAGACCCAAGAGGCCCCAATGGACCTGGTGGAATGAGCCATGACCCGAAAGGGGACATGCTTATTCCTCAACTCGTAGGCCTTACGAACAGTGGACTTCATCCACGAAGCAATAGTTACTTTGGATTCAGGTCTTCCTGCCCTAGGACCCTCGGGAATGACGAACAGAGCGTCGGACTTCCTGACAGATTCAGTGCAATGGACATAAAACAAGTGGAGAACTATCACGTGCCTTGATTCCTGGTGCAGTCGACATTGTTACTTCCTGTTTATTGCTTGCTGATTCTTATTGGCCGCTGGGTTCTGCTCCGTCCAGTAGTTTCATTTATATACTCAGTTCTGACTACCTTTGGCGCCCTTTCGAGGTGTTCCTGACCAGACGTGTGTTGCTATGTTCCTGCTCCGTGTATGATCCAGTTCTGCCTGACCTTGCTCCTGTCTTCTCTGTCTACTCTGTTGCCGACCCGGATTGCCTGACCATCGCTTCTGTGTACCAATCCAGGCTTTGGCTGACTACCGCTCTCTGTGTCCCGATCTAGGCTTTGGCTGACTACCTGTCTCTGTGTCCCGATCCAGGCTTTGGCTGACTACTGGCTCTCTGTGTCCCGATCCAGGCTTTGGCTGACTACTGGCTCTCTGTGTCCCGATCCAGGCTTTGGCTGACTACTGGCTCTCTGTGTCCCGATCCAGGCTTTGGCTGACTACTGGCTCTCTGTGTCCCGATCCAGGCTTTGGCTGACTACTGGCTCTCTGTGTCCCGATCCAGGCTTTGGCTGACTACTGGCTCTCTGTGTCCCGATCCAGGCTTTGGCTGACTACTGGCTCTCTGTGTCCCGATCAAGGCTTTGGCTGACTACTGGCTCTCTGTGTCCCGATCCAGGCTTTGGCTGACTACCGATCTCTGTGTCCCGATCCAGGCTTTGGCTGACTACCGATCTCTGTGTCCCGATCCAGGCTTTGGCTGACTACCGCTCCCTGTGTCCCGATCCAGGCTTTGGCTGACTACCGCTCTCTGTGTCCCGATCCAGGCTTTGGCTGACTACTGGCTCTCTGTGTCCCGATCCAGGCTTTGGCTGACTACCGCTCTCTGTGTCCCGATTCAGGCTTTGGCTGACTACCGCTCTATGTGTCCCGATTCAGGCTTTGGCTGACTACCGCTCTATGTGTCCCGATTCAGGCTTTGGCTGACTACCGCTCCCTGTGTCCCGATCCAGGCTTTGGCTGACTACCTCTCTGTGTCCCGATCCAGGCTTTGGCTGACTACCGCTCTCTGTGTCCCGATCCAGGCTTTGGCTGACTACCGCTCCCTGTGTCCCGATCCAGGCTTTGGCTGACTACCGCTCTCTGTGTCCCGATCCAGGCTTTGGCTGACTACCGCTCTCTGTGTCCCGATCCAGGCTTTGACTGACTACTGGCTCTCTGTGTCCCGATCCAGGCTTTGGCTGACTACCGCTCTCTGTGTCCCGATTCAGGCTTTGGCTGACTACCGCTCTCTGTGTCCCGATTCAGGCTTTGGCTGACTACCGCTCCCTGTGTCCCGATCCAGGCTTTGGCTGACTACCGCTCTCTGTGTACCGATCCAGGCTTTGGCTGACTACGGCTCTCTGTGTACCAATCCAGGCTCTGGCTGACTACGGCTCTCTGTGTACCGTTCCAGGCTGTGGATTACCTCACTCTCTGTGTACCGATCTAGTTGCCACTCCATTGAGTCCGCGGCGTTGGCCACGTCTCACTGACTCGCTAGCTTACCAGCGTGTGCCTGTCAGTGTTGCCATTGATCCTCGGCCTCCCAAGAGTAAGCCTGAGCCTTTCAGTGTTGCCTCTGGTTACGCTATCTCTAGTTGAGCCTGTGTCTGTCAGTGTTGTCTCTGGTTCCGATTATCTCTGGTACAGCCTGTGCCTGTCAGTCTTGCCTTCGGCTGCGACTATCCCAGAATGAGAGCCTGTGCCTGTCCGTGTTGCTTTTTATTCTAGAGTGTGAGAGCTTGTACGTGTCAGCTTGCCCTTCGGTTGCCTATCTACTGGCACTAGCCTGTGCCCGTCAGCAGTGCCTTTGGGTACCTTACATCAAGGTAAAGCCCGGACCTATTAGTGTGGCCTAGGTTACCCATATCGCTGATATTAGTCTGTACCTATCAGTGTGGCCTAAGGTTACCTATACCGCTGATATAAGCCTGTACCTGTCAGTGTGGCATAAGGTCACCTATACCGATGTGATAGCCCGTCCTTGTCAGTGTGGCTTATGGTGACCTGTACTGACTGAGGACCTTGTGGGTTGGTCAACTTTGCCAGTGGTCATCTGGGCTAGTCCTTTTTTCTGGCTTTCTAGTCTCCTACCAAGGCAGACTAGTGTCAGTCCCTGTGCTACCTATATTCCGGGGTCGTGCTTCGTCTAGGTGCTCCTGTTGCCTCGCACTACTTCCCATACTCTTCGGATCCTGCTCTGCAGTACCTACCTCCACTTATGGGCCACTTCCTAGGTGGTACTGTTGAGGTTCCGTTCCAGTTTCCTGTCTGCTGTTCCTGGATTTATATTTGCATACCTGTTAGCTTATTCGTACCCTGACCCGTGTCAGATCTGGAAGTGCCTTGGCACTGTCTGGACCTAGACCTGTGAAGGAATTCTGTGTTCTTTAGTCTTTCAATAAAGCTGATTTTACCTAACCAAATTGTCTGAGTGGTGTTCTTTAAAACTGTGACAAGATCTCTCTCCTTGTCAGAGGAGGGGTTAGGGCAGAAAGAAGGCACTGCAATCTCCTGATTGATGTGAACCTCGGAGACAACTTTAGGTAAAAACTCCTTGGATGTACGAAGTACCGCCTTATCCTTGTGAAACACCAGATATGGTGGTTTACAGGAAAGAGCGTGCAACTCCGCAACACAGCGAACAGACACGATCGCCAAGAGAAAAGCCATTTTCCACGTCAAAAGACGTAGAGGAATAGTGGCCAAAGACTCAAAGGGAGGGCGCTGAAGGACGCCCAAGACCAAATTAAGATCCCACTGAGGATCGGGACTCCGGAAGGCAGGACAAACATGAGCAACGCCCTGGAAAAAAACCTTGACATCAGGAAGGATGGCAATGCGCTTTTGAAGAAGACAGAAAGCGCATAAGTCTGAACCTTAAGAGAACTCAAACTGAGTCCCTTATCCACACCATCCTGCAGAAAACCCAGGACAGTAGGTAGATCAAAATCATGGGACAGGTCCCTGTCAGCACACCAAGACACAAAAGTCGACCAGACACAGTGATAGATCTTGGAAGAAACAGGCGTACGGGCACTAATCATAGTAGCCTCTCTTTAATATCGAGGATTCAACCTCCAATCTGTCAAAGCGAGCTGATGAACATCTTCCTTCCACAGGTAACCCTGCAGAAGATCCGGACGGGAGGGGAGCTGAAATGGCTCCGCCACAGATAGAGCCAGAAGCTCCGGAAACCAGGATTGACCAAGCCAATACGAAGCAATCAAGATGACTGGACAACGATCCAACTTCAGTTTCCGTAACACCCTTGTCAACATGGGAAGGGTAGGAAATATGTAGGCCAGAGGGAATAGCCAAGGGATGGACATTGCATCTACAGCTAGAGCGTCTTTCCACCGAGAACAGAACACCGGAATCTTCCTGTTGTGTCTTGTCGCCATCAGGTCTACATAGGGCATCCCCCACCTCTGAGCCACGAGCTGGAACACCTGGGGGTGTAACTCCCACTCTCCGCTGTCCACTCTGGGATGACTGAGGAAGTCTGCCATGACGTAGTCTACGCCTGGAATGTGCACTGTGGATATGGCAGGAACATGATCTTCCAGCTGAGACACCCAATGATGCAGGGCATGAAATATCGCCCGAAGCTCCAAGATGTTGATGGAAAGGAGGGACTCCTCCGTGGACCATCTCCCCTGAGCGCTAAAGTGACCCAGGACAGCCCCCCAGCCTGAGAGGCTGGCATCCGTCGTCACCGTGGTCCAGTAGGGAATCAGAAAGGATCTCCCCTTCAGCAGGTTGGAAAGGTCCAGTCACCATGCCAAGTTCAGTTCCACATGAAGAGAAAGGGAAACAGACATCATCTGATGATCTGGCTGATCCTTGCACACCTGGATCACAAACATCTGGAGTTCCCTGGTGTGCTCCATGGCAAAATGGGACCACTTCTATTGTGGATATGAACTTCCCCACCACAGAAGACAGCTTCTGAACTGGAGCCGGATCCTGAGACAGAATTGCTGAAACCCTGTAGGCGATCTGGTGAGCCACCTCATCCCGGAGGAACACCAAACTCTTCTGAGTGTTGAAGAGAAGACCCAGGAAGACCAGTTGCTGGGATGGGACAAGATTCGACTTGTCCAAGCTGACGATCCATCCGTGATGGGTGAGAGCCTGGATGCAGGTCTGAACCTGCTGATGAAGAAGGGCAGCAGAGGTGGCCTTCAAAAGCAAGTAGTCCATGTAAGGAGTCATTCTGATGCCGTCCCGGTGGAGGATGGATATCAAGGCCCCCAGAACCTGTTGGAAAACCTGAGGAGCCGTCGTTAGACCAAACGGAAGAGCCAAGAACTGAAAATGTCATCTGTTGCAGGATTCCTGGAGATAGTGAGTCCTGGTCACAAAGGAGTTTAGATCTTTCAAATCCAAAATAGGGCGACATCCGCCGTTTTTTTGGCGACCACAAAGAGGTTAGAATAGAACCCCAAACCCCTGTCTGGAAGAGGCACCGGCTCCAGGACATCCTTGTCCAGTAGAGCCTGAACAGCGCCATTGAATAGATGACGTTTCTTGGTAAGAAAGACGAAAGTGAAAGGGAGGAAGAGAACAGAAAGGGATCTTGTATCCTCCTTTCACCACCTGTAAAACCCATGGATCCGTCACAGAATACTCCCAAATGCTGTGAAAGAGTCGCAGACAACCACCCACAGCAGGGTGCGGACCCGGGTTAAGCGAGTCATGCCAAAGCAGTCTTGGAAGCCTTGGGCTTAGAGGAGACTTTGGGCTTCCATTGCTGCTTGGGCTTGGAGGAGGTACGCGGAGCGGAGGGAACCGCCTGGTTCGCCGTACATGTCTCATTCTGAAAGGAACGAAAATACCGGTTACTCTTAAGCGGCAATTTCTTCTTAGGGACCAAGGGTAGAAGAGTACTCTTACCCCCTGTGGCCTCTCTAATTAATTCCTTAAGGTCAGGCACAAACAAGGAAGTACCCTGAAAGGGCAGAGAAAGCAAGGCTTTCTTGGAAGCAGTGTCAGCAGACCAGATCTTGAGCCAAAGAACTTGTCTGGCTACCACAGATGTAGTAGAAACCCTAGCCATCATGCGGACGGCATCAAAAGCGGCAGCAGAAACATTGTTGCGCTTCAGAGATATTGGCAAGGAGACACAATTTCTCAGAAGTAGGCACATCCTGAAGGACAGCCGTAGTGAGTTGCACAGTCCAGACTGCAATAGCCCGGTTAACCATCGCAATAGCAAACGCTGGGCGCATAGCGGTACCAACAGTGGCAAAAATGGACTTGAGGGAAATCTCAAGTTTCTTGTCAGTCCAGTCCTTCAGAGCAAAAGCATCAGAGACTGGCAAGGAAGTAGACAGACAGACAGCCTGGAGATAGGGGGGATGAACCCACTTAGCAAGCACAGCTTCAGAAAAGGGGTAAAGCTTGGCAAATTTCCTGGACACAGGAGCAGTCTTGTCCGGTGATTTCCACTCCTCAGAAACAAGATGGTCAAGAGTGGGGTTAGGAGGAAAATAAGTAGGGGGCTTTGCAGGCTCCTGAAAAACATCAGAGGGATCAGAAGGAACTTCCTGAACCAAGGGGATGTTAAGGGTGGTTAAGATGGCCCTGATAAGACCCTCAGCAGAGAGGCCAGGATCAGCCTCAAAGGGGGCCCCAAGATACCTAGAAGAGTCCAGAACTGAACAATCCTCAACATCCAAAACCAACAGTAGTTCCTCCTCAGATGAATCTGACACATAAGGTGCTCCCTGAGGTTTAGGCAGGGAATATCTGATATTAGAGGGGGTCTGCCATGTCTGAAGGGCCCCCTATATCTGGGATGGAAAGAGTTGCAATGTGGGTCTAAGGTCCCTAGTCGCAGCCTTAAACTCTTGCACCCAAGATGGCTCAATAGCATGGCTGGAGGTCCCTGGGTTGCTATCAGGAACTTCAGAAAATGCTGGGCATAAGTGACCAGAGAACTCTCTAGGTAGCCCTGAGTGACAGGAAGAGCAATGCGCAATGGGGGAAACTGAAACCCCAGCCTCCCTAGTCTTAGGTCTAGCCCCAAGCTCCAGCGGTATAGACATACTCACAGTGTCTAAATAACCAACTGTACTGTAAATCACCCAATTACAGTGTGTAAGATTAAAATTTCCCCCCAGAAATGCTAAATACAGACCTATCTGGCAGGCGAAGGGTTAATCTGCAGAGGAGAGAAGGAGAGTCCAAGCCCTGCATACGATACTCGCTAGACACTCTCACAAAATGGCTGATAGAGCAAGGGTAGACAAGTAAAATGAGCCATATCTGAAGTCGCTAGGTTAAACGGTTGCAGAGATACGTCCCAAACAGTGTAGTCCCATAGAGGTGAATGGAGCAATGGCGTCTATGCGGTAAAGCGAGCCTTAAAGGCACACAATTTTACCAAAAATAAAACATTAACAGGTGTAAAACATCAAGGGAACATGTGTGGACACCTAGAAAACACTAGTCCAGTAGGAAAAGTGCCATAAAAACCCCCCAATAATGTCAAACCAGCAGTGAAAGGGTTAAGTTACCACATAAACCTGCTCCAAACACCCAACAGACATACAAATATACCCAATGAATGCAGGAGTGCCCATAGGAACTCGAGAACACAACCCCTGTGCGGAGGGGCACTGTGGGACAAATGGACCAGCAGCACTCAAAGGGTAGCTCACCTTTCCTGCAGAACTTCTGTCTTCAGATTACCATGCAGCAAGAAGTACCTCAGTGGGTAACTCCTGGGGAAGCACTTGAAGTCAAGATTCCAAGGTCCACTGGAAGCACCTGGAAACTGAGTTAGCCACATTGAAGTGCATTGTCAGTTATGATAATCCGCCTAATGGTGGTATTTCATATCTAACAGAAAATAAAAAAAGATTCTAAAACTATAGCAGAACTGTTCTCCACCTGGTGTTGTCGCACCGAAGGAACAAATCTTTCTGGAGCTAATTGGCTAGCTGCAGCCAAGGAGGGAAGGGAGGCTCCACCCCCTGCATACACTTAGAGAAATGTTCCTGCCTACTAAGGGGCGGATCGCCTCCCTTCCAGAGTTACCAGTAACCTGTATTGGACAAGAGAGAAAGAAGGTTAAACAGAAAGAAGAGCTGGGGGGTTGCCATTTTCTTGCCACTCTTCAATCAGAGAAAAAAAATTAGGAAGGGCAACCTAATCACAGGTTAAATAACATATATGTCTAAGTTAAAACAGTGTATGGTTCATATTCAGTGACAGATTAAAGCTGCTGCAGGTCTCCAGGAAACAACTCAATAAAGCGACATCTCTACTCTCATTAACTCTTTATGAACAACCTTAGGCAGAGCATTAAGACGAAAGAGGTTACTCCACTGAGAATCCTCTCCAATTCCTATAATATTCTACAGAGTGAGGACAATTTGATCCAAATCATTACTCAGGAGGACTTTATTAAATTTATAGGAAGGAAGGGTCAATTTAATCACAGATCTCTATGCATGCACATTACTGTTGGTTTTTATAACCTAAAGGGGGAATCATTCCTTTGGTTCACATAGTTTTTAATTGGATTTACAGAAGGGCTTGAGTCTAGAGGCATACTCTCTGCTCTTACTCTCTAAGATATGGAAAGCAGGGATAGCAGAACAACTTATTAATATCCCTGCTAAAGAAAAGATTTGAGGGTGGGAGTGTTTTATCTCTGATACTTGAGCACTCAAAGTGTTAATATGTCTTTTACACACTATACAGAGTACTCACTGCTCTCTCTACTGTGTAATATACTTTTAGGGTTCTCCAGACATTTTAGATGGCAGAGGAACTCCTTAATTGTGGCCTCATTTCTACTGCTTACCGAAGAGGTTCCTTGCCCTTACAGCTCTAATCACAATACATGTTTCAACTGCAAATGCTGAACCGCTGTCTGTATTACAGAAGCACACACTCTCTGGTGCCTAGAAAGCCCCAATACAAACAGGGAGACCCGCTGTCAATGAGCTGAACAAATCCTCTTGCCTGTATTACAGAATTGCATTAGGTTCCCTGGGTTCCTGTGTGACTCAAGTGAAACCAGGGAACAGAGTGCCATGCTCGAATACAAACACGTGGGTCAGCGGTCATTGTGCTGAGCCCATCTGCCCGGCTGTATTACAGAAGGACATTAGGTTTCCCAGTGTGGATGAAATACTTGCAGCACCAGAATGCCTGCTCAATTACATACACATTGGATCTCCTGTCTCTTTATGGAGACATCAAGGGGGGTAATAAAAGGATTATGAAGAAGGTGTTAAAACTAAAAATAATATTAAAGCATAGGTATTCATACTACACTTATTCGGCACTATGTTACAGCAAAATAAAACATTACGATGCCTTTAAACTGTTTACATTTTTCGGATCAGTTATAGAGCTATATCAGAATATGACTAATTGGTTATTGACTTATTTTACATTAGGCAGTTGGAGTGTATATTTATGAAGTAATTGGGAGTTTAATTCTCTCCAATTAAATTTTTTTAATAATTAACATTTCAAGGTTTTCTTGCAATGCTGTATTAGGATAAGAATATTACTAGACAGGCACTTAAACTATTGTATGCAACTAAAACAGCAATGCACTGTATCATGGATATAACCATTTATTAATGTCTGGAAACACAGTTTATAGTTTGAGAAAGTTACATTTGAATCTATAATACCTAACTTATGATTTGACTAAAAATGTATCTTAATTTAAATTATCCTTAGATGGTTTTGAATGAAAAACTATTTCATGGAAAAAACAGTGGCTTAAAAACATTTTTTTTATTTGATGATTTTTTACTCATCCTGCTATGGTGCCTGTGTAAGAAGAGCCCTCCAATTTAAAAATAAAAAGATACATAGAATACCATCGGTACTGGAGTGATTTCTCACTCTGTATTGACATCCCTCATCTTAGCACATCTGCTCTCAAGTTCTGGCTGGCATATCATTTGCTAGTCAATAAGATGCAAATTTATGCATACTATCTTCTTGACTCTCCTACTAACATTTCAATTAACTCTTCTTCTAAATCTATTTCCATCCTCTTGAGTTTGTTGTCTCTCCCCAGGGGAATACACTTGAAAAGCAACAGTACGCAAGACTCATCATGTGAGTAGTGCTAATGCAAAACAAAACAAGAGATTTGCCTCAATCACCAATATATAAATCTCAGTCTAGAAGTTATAAAAATAATGCAGCAATCAAAAGTGAGCAGCACTGTGTACCTCAATGGTATGTCATTAGATGGTATCTCATTGTCTGGCCAGATACATCGAATGATGACAATGATGGTCACATAACATGTGCCAAGGACACTGAGGAAGCTGTGGAAGAAATATAGAGGCAAAGCATGAGGACAGGCACACAAGTATTTAACATAATAAAGTGAGAGATGGGAACAAAACAACCACCCCATATTGTATAGTAGAGATCACCTGCATTCACAAAATGAGGAAAGCCTGTGTGCTGGAATACAATATGTATGGTAAACATACTCAATACTCACAGGACTTTGGAGCAAATATGTGCTTCATATTCAAACTTTCAGCCACAGGACAGCTTTAACCAGGTTCTGATGAAAGCTGCCCTACAGCTGAAACATGCTATACAAAGTGTTTTCATTAAGGTGTCAGAGCAGACTATACATTTTCTATTATACATACACACGATACAGTTGCATCAGGAGCACTCAGATACCAAGAGTGACACGGTTGAAAAATGGGGGAAAAAACGAAAATAAACCAAATTAAATGCATTTTAGAGAAGGCAGAACAGGAATTTTAAGTGGGATAATACGGAGCAAACAAACTGCACTACAGAGGACAAATACATTCCCCAAATTCTTGCTTTATGGACCTCTCAAGTATACAAAGGGTTAAAGCCATCTTTACGTCTTTGGAAATGTTCATCTGTGGCTCCCAACAGACATGTATCAGCATCAAGCATGATACGTGTCAACATTTATTTAAAATTGTATTGATTTTGAGGCATAAACGTGTCACAGATATATGAATTTTTAAACTACATGGGTCACATCACTGGCCTGTGGTGTAGCTCATTTGTTTCAGAACCGTTCCACTTGTCTCACACCACACCTGCTGGGAATCCGTTCTATAAAGGAACAGCAATGCTAAAAGGGATTTTTGTGTATTTACCAATAAACCATGTTCTCTTAGGCCTTGTGGATCACAGGAGCCATGGGGGTAAAGCATCTTCCTTTAGGAGGACAGGGACTTCCTACCAGCTCAGGACAGGAAGGGGGAACCATACCAGAGAATCCAAAGGACTCCCCTACCGGGAACTCAAACAACCTGTTTTTCTCCAGGAAGGAAAGGGATTTAAAGCATAAACCATGGTGAAATCCCTCCAAGATTCCAGGGTGGAAAAGGAAAAACCCTAAAAATAAAATTAGTCTTAACAGACACAACCAACCAAGCCAAGTAATAGCTAAAGGATACTAGAAGTAAAGGAAAAAAGGTTTCTACACTGGTACTACTGCCTATAGGACCTTCCGCCCAAAACTGGCTGTGGAGCCAGAACATTGTTCTTCCTTCTCTTTACAAAGTCAATTTCCTGATTATTATGAAAATCCAAATCACCCCACCTACATGAAAAATAAAAAAGTAGGATCTATAAGTTAAGTCTTGTAGTTCACCTACATACCTACAGACACAGAAGCCAAATGCTCAAAAGGATACATTTGAAACAATTCAAGACCAGTTCTAATTCCCATGGAGGAGTGGGATGAGCCATTTCTTGCACAAAGGTTTGCAAATTCGGCAACAAGGCAATGCCCCTCTGAAAAGGCACAGATAAGAGTGAAATCTGCACCTTGATAGAGGACCAAGATGTTTCTGAAGCCCACCCTGAAAAACACAATGCCAAAACAACTGGAAGACGAAAAGAATGTGGCCAATTCCCCTGGTCCACCTTCATTTGTACCGATAAGAGACATTACCCGGGAGATATGACACTATTGTCTGGTCTAATATTCTGAGACTGTTCAGCTGCATATGTCGAATTGGGAGATGGAACTGCATCCGTGGCTGAGACCATATACCCTAATGCCCTCTCATGTATTCCCACACTGTCGCTGATGAGCAAGCTAAATCCTGATACACCTGTGGCAACAATGCCTGGACCTTGTCTTCTGGCAGAAATACCTGTCACGGAAGTGTGTTGAATTTGGGACGGTACCAGAGAGGATTTGCTGAGACTGATCAAATAGCCATGCTGCTACAGTAAAGACACACATTCCTGAAGATGAAGGTACAAAATTGAAAGTGAAGGAGCCTTTAGCAAAAAGTCGTCCAGATTACAAGTACAGGAGATCAAGTGAATGAATGTGGCCAGACAATGCCGCCATAATCTTTGTGAAAACCCTTAGGGGAGGATGCCAACCAAAAAGGGGGTAGGTGAATTGCAAATGACAGTCTTGAAAGACAGAAAGGAGAAAACATGGATGATCTGCATGGCTAGGAACGATGGAAGCCAAAAACTCCCCTAGGGCAAATGGTGGCAATGATGGAGCAGACTTCATCCTAAACCATGGAGCGTGAACAGCCACTGTCCTTTTAGGGGAATATGAATAGATTGTAATACAGTCCCCTGAACTTCTCCTGAGGAGGGACTGCATAAAACCTGCATGCTCACAGGGGATTAAACAACCTCTAGGAATTGGAAAGCCCTCAACCTCACTATGCTATACCATTCCAGAATTACTTAAAACCCACAGATCAACCATGGAGAGAGCCCGTGCATTGTAAAAAAATGCAAACGCCCTCCGACTGCTTGAGGTGGACCTGACCTCCATGAGGTACACTTGTCAGCAGGATGTTTTTTTAACTCACTTGGACTTACTTGGATTTCAGAGGAGTGAGAGCCTTGGGTGTTTAGCCATACTGGTGACAAACAGATGCTTGCCAAGAATGGAAAGAAACAAGAGACCGCTTGGAAGACCAATCAGCAGACAAATCTTCAACCAAAGGGTACAACGAGCTGTGGCTGTCCACACCAAAAACTTGCCAATGAATCTGACATTGTCCAAGGCTACTTCACCAAGAAAGGAATTGGTTCAAGAATCTTTCAGAGGTTGAGGACAATATCCTATTTTGGAGTGTCTGAACGAACTGCATCTAACAACTGGTCCCTCCAAATAGCCACAGCTCAACCATGCAGCAGCAAAGGCTGAGCATAAAGCTTCCTCAGAGGCCGCAAAGATTGCCTTAAGAACTGAATCCAGGTGTATATCCGCCTGATCATTAAATGCAGCTGGATCTGCAACTGGCAGCTTTGTGTGCTGCTTAGAGATGAGAAATAGGAGGGTCCACTGTTGGGTGGTATCCCACTGCTGCAGCACAGCAGGAGACAAAGGGTATAAAAGAGAAAAATCTGGGGATGAACTGTGTACCACCAGGAGACTTCCAATCCTCAAGTATCACAGGTGCAGGGAATGGTAGGGAGGAAAAAGAACTGCATCCCGGTTGCACCTTTTGAATACATCCAGAGATGAGGAACCTGAATCTGAGGTCTCAGGGACCTTAAGAGTCTTCAATAATGAGCAAATAAGGCCCTCAACAGAAGTCCAAATGAATCAAATGGAGTGAGGGATCATCAGAATCCTCTTCCACAGTTTCTCCTACTTCTCTAGAGGCATCACCCTCCACTGGAAAAAAATTCCCCTTCTCCAAAGGGATAAATCCTTCTTTTGGTTAGAACAGGGTGGTCTTGGTTCCAAGACTCAAGAACACCTTTAACCCTTTGATTGCCAGAGAGGTACACAACGCATTTCTCTGCAATCCGTTGCGAACCCCTCTGGCACTCAGAGGGTTAATATGTGTATGAATATTAACCACTGTGGAAATAAGGGTTTGTACCCAGGAAACACCTGAACAAAGGAAGGGGGCCCCAGAACAAGTGCAGCATAATAAAGTAGGAAGACCAGCTTGGCATGTGGGACAAGGGTCAGAGCAGAAACAGTTGGAGATTTAGCAGTCTTAACCTTCCCTATGTCTCCTCTGTTTTCAGACATAGCAAGGAGACCCCTTTAGTGAGAAAACAGTATAGAAAAAAATATAAAAGACTTATCTAATTAAAAATATTTATTGATTATGTATGCACATTATGTGAAGTAGGCAGTGCAGCAGCACTCTATGCGGGACCTGAAGTAACTAGTATGTAAGCTCCCCACAGAAAAATGGTACAATCGGCTCCTCCACATGGGACCAAGAAAAATACAAATACCAGGATATCCCTCGGGCAAAAAACTGTGCAATGGGGACTAGCACAAATAATATACCACTAAGGATATATATTACCCAACAGACAACATGGGGACAGTGTATAGAAAATAGAAGACAGTATATAAAATAATAATAATAAAATACTCCAACGTATTTAAAGGGATAGTAATGTTTCATAATAAAAGCGGATCTAATTAATCATCATAGTATTTGGACTTTGGAGAGTGTTATTTCAATTCTCTCAGACTTGTAGTTCAAGAGTAATTCAATGACAAAATATCCCCCTCCCGCCCCTTTTACTGATGTAACACTGTTCAGGCAGAGCAGAAGGGAGGTGCCCAGGTTGCAGAGATAGACAATGTTCAATTAAGATAAGTGAAAAACCTGAAAAACTTGTCAAGGAGGGCAGGGCTTTCATTGTTCTCATAGGAAGAAGACTGTCCCCTTCTGTTATCTGTCTGGTCTATGGACTGCATTCCACATCTGAGAAGAGATGGCTTACTCTAGGTAAAAGGGACGGGAGGGGAAACTTTGCTTGTGAATATCTCTCAAACCATAAAGGTTTGAGAGATAAGACTTATATCATTCATGTTTTTTTAATGCCTACAAAATAAAATAAAGATAAAATTACTATTCCTGGTTAGTACAAACATATGTGTGTTAAAAAGTTTACTACAGGGGGTGTGGCCTGCTGCTCGAGCGGAATGGACGTGCGCTGCTAGAGCTCCCGCTCCTGCCTAACCAACTGAGGCTTACATTGGCCTCCCAGAGTGACCCCTTCAAATATTTTTTTTTTTTGTTATGTAGTGGGGATTATGTCCAGTATGTCTAGGCGTGCCCAGAAACCTGCACAGTCCATGGACTTTTTCAAGCCTAAGAAGGACGCTGGACCCGGTGGGGCTAGCCCACCCCAGGATGCTTCTGTATCTGACTCTCTCCCTCTGTGCACCAAAGCAGATATGGAGTCTCTTAGGGCCCTACTGCTTACCGTTAAGAATGACCTGTCTGCGGAGTTGCAGTCCAGCGTTCAACTTCTTCATGCGGACATCCAGAGGATCTCTGGCCGGACTGCCACTCTGCAATCTAAGATGGCGGATGCGGAGCGCTCTTACGCAACGCTTCAGGAAGAGCTTGAGACCTTTAAGACACGCCATAGGAGGTTGTGGAACTCGGTCAAAGACCTGGACAATAGGTCTCGCAGGTCTAACCTACGCGTTCGCAATATCCCTGAGGCCTTGGAAGACTTACCTGGATTCCTTCTGAGGTATTTCCATTTGTTGCTGCCGGACACACCCGACACTGTGTTGGCGCTGGATAGGCAGAGCCGGATTAACACTTCACAGGGCCCTAGGCAAGGTACCAGTTTGGGCCCTCCCCTCCCCAAAGATAGTAGCCCCCCCATACCATGAACTCGATTCACCCCTGCTGCACTTGACCCCATCCCAGCCTTTTACTTTCTTCTCTTGTAACTCAAAAACAAATTATATTACACATTTTATAAAGTGCCAACATTATATATTTTATAAAGTGCCCAACATTCTGTTTCTGTAATTTCTATACAGTAAATCTGCAGTCATCACGTGTCTACTCACTTGATTAGCATTAGCAATTTTATTTTTGGAACTTTTTACTTTTAGCAATGCCTTAACAGAAAAAATGTGGCACTGTAAGCTAGTGCCACATTTTTTCGGTTAAGGCTTTGCTAAAAGTAAAAACTTCCAATACTAACATTGCTAATGCTAATCAAGTGAGTAGACACGTGATAACTGCAGATTTACTGTACAGAAATTACAGAATCAGAATGTCACAGTCCGCTCAGCAGCCAGCTTGTTATGATCTGCTGGCCTAGGCATAAGCAACCTGGCCCCTTGTCATGTGTGAAGGCAGTTATGCAGCCCTGGCTCCCTCTGCCCCAACTAGTCCTCCTGACTCCTGCTGACAGAGTGCGCACCTGCTGCCAGCCGTAATAGACGCATCCACTGTCACCTGCTGCCAGACTAAGCGCAGGGAGCGCTCTCTTTTACTGTCCCCGCCTCCAGTCAGTGTGCTGCGTAACCACCCTCCCCACATGCGCATGTGCCAAGAAAAACAGGAAGTCCTGACACATGCGCAGGGGCCGGCACACAATGCAGTCTAGAGCAGGAGGAGGAGGAGGAATTGAGGATAAGGATTGCGGCGACATATCATGGGACCGCCTAAGAGTGAGCACTGCAGCCAGTAGGGATGAGGTTTGGTTTCCACCGGGCTCACCCCAGCCTCATTTGACTGGGGCAGGTAGGTCCAAGAGTCACTGTGGCTGCGGCATAAAGAGTTAGATTAGGGGCGGAAAAGGGGAGCAGACTCCAGGATGAGATTTCCGGGCCCCCCTCATTTGGCCAGGCCCTAGGCAGGTGCCTTGCCTATGATCCGGCTCTGTGGATAGGTCCCACCGATCCCTGTGGGCTAAGACGCCAGCTAAGGATCCCCCTCGGGATGACAATGTTAAATTTACCCTTTTCACTACCAAGGAGGCGGTGCTTAAGGCTGCCAGAATTGCGACTCCCACTTTGGAGGATATCACCCCTCAGTTTTTTGACAGCTCTTCTGCGCTCTCACAACCTGCAATACCGCTGGGATTTCCCTTCCATCTTCAGGTGTCCAGGAATGGGGTTGCTGCTTACTTGAGAGATCATTTCGGAATGTAAATCTTTTCCGCTACGACTAGGCCTCACTATGACTCCTGAAGTACACTCCCTCTACGAGGACTTTGTCCCCCCAGAGGGTTTGGATCAGATGTCTGAGGAGCCATCCTCTGCCTCTCCCTAAGGTTTCTGTGACTTGGCTTATTTTTCCATTGTTTGGTGACTGTGCTGTTCCAGGAGGAGCCCACCCCGGCCGAGTTGGACTACCCCGGCTACATAGTGATGTATTTTCTACAGCCCCACTTGCCTGTTTCCCACTAGCAGGCCCTGTTGGGTCTTGGAGCTATTTTTGGGGACTCTTGCTGGGTCGGGTGGGGGGGTACAATGCTACACTAACATAATGTGTTTTATTGGGGGTTGGTGCCTGTGGGGGCCTTGCCCTTGATCTTCCGGTCCTGGCCCTGGGGTTTGGGTCCGGGTGGCCGGGGGTGACGTTCCCACGGCACTCTGTGTGCCATTGGAGGTCCGTCACTCTAATGCTTTGACCTGAGTGGCGGCCTCTTGTTGCATAGTGAACCCTTTTTGAGCTTTGTTTTTGTACTATTTGCATTAAAAGTGCAAATTATGTTTTATATGTTTTATTACATGTCTGCTTGTTGATTTACAGTTTTCTTTGGCAAGTACAGTTGGGGGGCCCCTCCTTGCTGGGGGGCGGGTGTCTGGTGGCTTGGGTCCGGGGTGAGAGCCTGGGTCCGGCCTGGCGGACGCCCGCCTTCCACTTTGCAGTGCTGCTCTTTTTTGTGTTGGGAGGGCTAAGCGTTGCATACCAAGGGAGGTTTCCCGGGTTGAGTTGGACCTACCAAGTCTGCATGGTGATGTACCCTTTTAATCCCATTTATACCTACGGGCCCTGTTCAGGTCTGTGGCAGTTTTTCGTGTCCGATGCTGTGCGGGATGGGGGGCCCGTTTAGATATTCTAATTTTTCTGCTCTACTAGTACTGGGAGCCTATGTCTGTTGGGGCCTTGCCTTGGCCCCCCCAGTCTTGGCCCTCGGGTTCGGGTAGCCGGGGGTGATATGCTGACGGGGCCTGATGCGCCATTGACGGTCTGGTGCTTTGTTGTATCGACTGGGATGGTCTTCTCTCTCTTTGATTGGGGAGTATTGTCTAGGCCTTGAATTCATGCTGTTTATGTTCATGTGCGGGATGTGTTTCTTTGATTTTATTGAACGCTTGTACTACTGTCCAAAGCATCCTTTGTGGCATGTATTTTGGGGGCCCCTTTCTGCTGTGGGGCGGGCGTTCGGCAGCTTGGGTCCAGGGTGAGAGCCTGGTTCCGACTTGGTGGGCGTTGGCCCTACTCTTCGTAGTGCTGCCTTTTTATGGGTTGGGGGGTTTGAGGTTGCTCATTCTGGGGCCCTTGGTGGGGGGGGGGGGGTAGGCCACCGGCTGCTTGGGTCCGGGCTTTGGCTGGGGCCCGGGTCGCCAGCGGGGGCGTCCCCTCACGGGATCCTGTCTGGGGGCGCGTCCTTGACGCATTTTGGTAAAGGGGTTCTGGTGGGACATGGCGGGAGTTGGTTGGGGGGCAATTGACTTGGCCTGTTGTGCTGTGTTGGTGTAGCTGGCTGGGTCGGTCCCTCCCTTGCCGAGGACTGCGCTTGGGGTGGGGTTTGCCGGTGGCTTCGCAGATTGGGTGGGAAGGTTTGCTGAGGGTTTTGTGGGGGCAGGATGCTGTTGCTTTGAGTGGGATGAGTGGGGGGGTGCCTTGCTGGGTTGTGTTCCTTTTCCACAGGGCGGGCAGGACGGTTTCCGTTCTCTAGCTTTGTCTGGATTGGTGTTATGCATTATTGGGTCTTCTCAGTGGACCTGCTCCTCGGGGGTGGACACCAACGATGTTTTTTGCGCATTCTTGTGGCAGGGTCCCTTCTTATTGCTTGTCCCCCCCCCCTACTAGATTCCCTTGGCAACAGTTTATCTCCTAGTCCATGCTTGGATGATCACTTTGAAACCTGCGGGTGCCCCATTGATATTTGATCTCCATTCTGTTCCCCTTCCTGGGAGCTTCTCTTCTTTCCTTCTTACTCTTCTCAGCTTCTTCTTATCCCTTCTCCCTTCCTCCTCCTCCCACCTTTTTTTTCCTTCTTCTTTCCTGTGTTCAGGCTTCATTGGGCGCTACTCAACATGGCTGTACCCTCTCAACAGACCCCCAAATGGACAGTCCTTTCTCACAATGTTAAAGGCTTGAATGCGCCTTCTAAGCGTTGCAAAGCAATGAGGAATAACATTTCCCTACACGCAGATATTGTCTTTCTAAAGGTGACTCATTTTCGTTCTAGAGTGGAGATCAAGTACCGGGATCGGAGATATCATTTGCATTTCCATTTATCTGGTCCGGGTAAGCTTAATGGGGTTTCTATTTTGCTTTGCAACTCCTTGGGTTTTCATCTCCTAAAGTCCTCTCGGGACTCGATGGGTCGGTACTTACTTCTTCATGGCACTGTACATGGGGCTCCTTTGATACTGTTAAATGTTTATGCACCCACCGATTTTGACGCAGAATTATACTCTTGCCGTTCAAAGCTTTTGGATCAGTATCCGACGTCCTTGCTCCTGGTGGGTGGTGACTTCAATGCGGTACTGGACCCGGTCCTGGATAGATCTACTCCTCCACTGGGGATTTCCCTTCCGCCCAAGATCAGACTTCTGGCGAGGATGGTGGAGTCGCACTCTCTTTTCTATTGTTGGAGGCGTCAACACCCCAACACGTGATTATACCTTTTATTCTAATCAGCATACCCTTTACACCAGGACTAATTAAATTTTTTCTTGTCATTCTTTACTGGGAGCCCTGAGCGGCTCTGTGATACATGACCTCACATGGTCTGATCAAAAGATTGTAGAATGCTCGTTTCTAGATCCGTTGCGTCCAGTTTCCACGACTTCTTGGCGGTTCAATGATATTTTGCTCCTGGATCCAGCACTTAAGGTGGATATTGACAAAGCTTCGGAGGAGTCAGCCAGAGCCACAGGTTTGCACCAGACAAGATATCCACTGAAGTGAGGGTATGCTGGATGCGCAATGGACAGAGCCTCAGGTCAACACCAGAGTGGGTAGTCAGACAAGCCTAGGTCATACACGGAGCAGGTAGTCAGCCAGAGCCACAGGTTTGCACCAGAAAGGATATTTGAGACAAATCAGAGAGCACAAGGAGAACAGTCTGACAGAGCCACAGGTCAACACCAGAATGGATGGACAGACAAGCCGGATCATACACAGGAATTGGGAATACAAGATAATGAACTGCTCAGAACAACAACGTAAGGGTAACAGAGTCAAGAATCAGTCTGCCCTTTAAACCCCTCCTCAGGAAGTAGGTAGGAGAAGCAGCAAGTAGGTACGACTAGACTACAGGCCTCAAACACATAAAAACAGAGGGCTGCAGTATTCTGAAGCATCGCACCTGCAGATGACGCATCTAGCATTGATGCATCCAAACGCTCATGGAAATGATACTGGAGCGTCTTTGTAAGCATCGCCAGAAGCAGCGGCGCTACAAGGTACTGCGACAGTGTTTCAACTGCTTGCTTGCTTCCTTCCTCTTAGTTGGGTATGAATGCCCCATGTAAGTTACAAAAATAAAAAAACTAAGGATCTTCACCCTGCAGGGCACCTTTGAAACAGAGGCTTCTAGGCCTCCACAGAACTCTTTACGTAAGTGCCTTGCATGCTAGATGAAGATTCTTTACCCCACGGTTCCTGTGTTCCACAATGGACTGAAGAGAAATACAAGTTTCTCTGACATGAAAACCTATGTTGCAACAATTTTTCACTACTGTACAAGATGTAGTAGGAAATGTGTGCAGTTAAAAAAAATGCCTGTAGAAAGTAGCACAAGAAATGTCATATAGCTTAAGTTATGACAACATATGGAAATTACATGTATATATGCGCAAGTTACAATAATCTCTTTTATATAAGAGAAAAGTGTATTTTAGTATTACTATCTCTTAAAACGTCTAAATGCCAGAGGGGCATACATCAATTTGGTGCAACTGTCTTAAAGTGGATCTATCACCACTTTACAAGTTTTGATCATTATGTAGAATACTTAGCGAATAATGATAAAACTTTTTTTTTTTTTTTTTTTAAATAGTAACAAGTTATTTGCAAGAAAATTTCAGTTTAAAGTATGCTCAGCAGCCTACTTCCGGCTAAACTGCTCTTGCTGCACTGTCTCTGCTCCCGTCACTCTCCCCAGCATCCTCTGATGACGGAGGCGTTCTGTTAGTAAGCTAAATCAATCTCAATGGCTAAGAGAATGCCTCCGTCATCAGAGGATGCTGGGGAGAGCGGCAAGAGCAGTTTACCCAGAAGTAAGCTGCTGGGCATACTTTAAACTGTAATTTTACCGCAAATAATGTTTTTTTTTGTTTTTTTTAAATAACGTTTTATAATTATTTGCCAAGTATTCTACATAATGATCAAAACTTGCAAAGTGGTAATAGATCCACTTTAACCCAGAAGTGGTAGGAACAGATAGAAAGAAAAAGACTATAGGTAAAAAAGGAAGAGTGGTACAGTGTTAGCTGTGGAAAAAGGAGACTGGCAGAGTAAAGATGTTACCTTTATTGGCCGAGTGGCTCTAGAATGCATCTAGGTCGCTTCTACGGTATATTTTGCATGTCCTCTGCCACAACTACAAAGAGACTCTACTGGGGCCTAGGGGAATAATTACAGAGTACTGATATGAAATTCACTGTCAGTGGAATTTAAATGTTAAAACTATTTGCATGTTGTTTAACCTGTCATGTAATGCGTATTCAGATTTCATTCATAACCTGCATGAAGATGACAAAGCGTCTTGAAAGCTTGTACCCTACCCTAGAGCCACTCCGTTAGTCAATAAAAGTTATCAGTTTTACTCAAAAGGTACGTTAGACAGAGCACTGAAATGTTCTCCATTTATAGCTCTTCTGGTTCCTTACCTGGCATATTTCTGGACACTGATCTCACGAGGTAGAGAGAGTGGCAGGATGAGCAGAATGCCAGTAACAGTGATGGTGAACTTCCTGTCTGCATACCATGGTACACTGCTGCCCACTGTACTGTGCATCATGGCACCAAGAACTGATGCCAAGCGACATCAGGGGCAAGGAGGATACACAAATAAGTTCAAGGCAGAAGAGAGAGAGAGAAAAATCAACATATCAATTGAATGAAAGTTCAGTAATATGTACACAGCAACAAATAAACACACTGAATTGTGTGTGTGTAGAAGAGCAGTGTGTGCCAGCAATCAGTATGACAATCAAAGAGTGTGACAATCCAGTAACACAAGACCAAAAAGCAATGTGCTACAGTAACAAGACCAATAAGCAGTGAGTGACAGTAACAAAAGACCAAGGAACAGCATGCAGCAGTGACACACCACCAGGTAATACTGCATGACACAAAGCCCAAGACCACGAAGCAATGAATGACAATGACAAAAGGTAAGTGAGCAATGCACCTCAATGCACTGTTTGCCTGTGTAAGGTATAGAATGCTGGAAATACAGTTCTCTGACTCTGGGTTAAAACAGCACATGTAAAGTTAACAGTAAGCATGAGAGGTTGCTGTATTAATATATGAAAAATTTTAAAGGAACAACTCCTAAATCAGTCCCACCCACATTATTATGGCCAGAAAAGCCTAATGGCCACTATGATTTTTTTTTTTTTACATTGGTTCAAGATATAACCTCTTCAGTAAGTCCTTGAGGTCCAGTACATGGAAGTGAACTTGATCTGTGCTGGCAGGACTCCACAAACCCAAACTCTGCCCACTAGATTTCTCCCAGAAATGTTTAACCTTAAGAAGTCAGAGTGCATGACCCCAGACATAAAGTGGATTCTGCAGAGGGTGGAAATTGAGGTACAGGAGTCCTGCTATCAACAGTTATGACCGCCTAAGGAGTATCACATTAAGAACGGAATCTTGACACAAAGCCCAGGGGAAAAAGCTCATAGTAGCCATTTAGATTTTGTGGCTATAGCAAGGTAAGTAGGGGACTATAATCAGAGGTGTCCATGTTCCTTTAATTGGTAACTAACACAATGTTTCTCCACTGGTAAACAGTTGTATAGCAATCCCGTTTCATGTTACTGCAAAGGAACCAAGGACATGCACACCCAAAGCACAACTCACGTTTGTCCTGTTGGTCTCCGATAATTATGAAAAAGGCAATACATGTGCCAAAAGTGTACACAGCAATCATGACTTCGCAGAGTACCCCAGCTGTGCGCCCACACACGCCACGCACCACCTCCTGATACGTCCGTTCACTGCACGCATCTGCACAATGTGCAAGGATCACCAGGCCACTGATAATGAACAAGAGCAGGACCTGCAATGGTGAAATAGGACAGAAGCCTATTATTATAGCATAGTATCTGCAGTACTGCCAGCAGAATGCAGGGGCCCATCTGCTTAGCCACAGGGAAGGAATTAACTACCCAGAAGCACACTAACAGAAGTGATGAGGAGGCTCCTGGAAAGAATATAGGATTGTATTTTCGTAAGCACAGTAGGGTAATTCATGAGCAAACCAACTTCACTATAGGGGGGCAATTAGAAATTCTCAAAACCCCCCTTGATTTAAATGGGGCTTTTAATCCCTTAAATGCTACAGAGGTCTCCAAAACATTCTGAAGTAATAGCTAAAGACCTTGCTAGCATTCAAGGGATTAGCCAGGGGATACGCAATACGTTGGGTGTACATCTGGCACTCAAAGGGTTAAATGCTCATTTAAATCAAGGGAACATTTTAGTCTCCCCTATAATACAGCTGTTTTTCTCAGAATTGCTTCACTTTTCTTTGGAAATTAGAGCCCACAAAGCCAAATGAAACCCATCTTTAGTACATTTTTGTTTTTCCATCTTACCCCTTCTGTGGTCTAGAGTTTCTGGTTCTTTGTCTCTCTGGATACAAGAAAGATCACAAGGGAATTAACTCACATTACTTAGGAGACATTTTCTAGAATCCAGGTAGTTAAAGGGGCAGTATAGGATTCAAAAAAGATCCTTAAAATGTTTCTCTATACCCAGAGAGCGATAGGAATGGAGTTCCTATAGCTCAAAACAAACTCCTCTGGTCTGCAAAAGTTGGGTGATGTCAGCTCCCTGCACAACGATTATGGGATATTGATCTCCTGGCTATAGGAGCCTCTAGGTTGATTTGCCAACACGGAGCTTCTATAGACTTCAAAAGAGAGGAGCACATTATCCCTTGAGTGCTGAGTGAGAAGCGGATATAATTCAGCCTTGCAGAACTAGAGCACAATGGAGGAGTTTTGAGCTATGGGCACTCTTTTCCATAGTTGCTGGGGCACAGCATTTAAGTGTTTTACATGGACACTATACTGCCCTTTAAGCAGTGTTGACTCACCAGTTGAAGTGATATCCCAACAGTGATGCCGCCAGCTGCACTGAAAGCTGCTGGAAAATTTAACAGCCCAGCTCCCAGTGCCGCATTCACCACTATGAATATAGCACCAGCTGGCGATGTTCCTCCAGCCAAACGTCGTGATTCTGGAGCTGTCCCCACACTGGGACTCTGCAGGAGACGGGCACGCTCCCCAGCATCCCATGAATAGTCCGCATTGATGCCAACATTACCAAGGGACATTTTCATAGAGAGTCACACTATCTGTATCTGAGCTCTCTCCTGCAAGAAGAGCAGACATTACCATGTTTCAGTATATCTACCACTGACAAAAATAGACATAATATACACATACATACACTTAAAGAATGTTATTCTAAGGATAAAATAAATCTGTGTTTTTGGAATAGGTAAAGAAATTAAGAAAGTAGTCCAATTGCTTTTTATATGTTGTCAAAATCTATGAACCTATAAAAGTAAATGTAGTTTACAGGTCTCTAAATGTGTCCATTACAAAGAAACATATGAGGTTTTGCAGCGGTGCTGCCTAGAATCTTCAACATCTCCTAATGCTGTCTCACCCAGTTGTTTTGCACCTTAAATGCAATGTGACTTTTGAAAGATCAATCAAGGTTATTCATCTCAGAACCTTTCGCTTAGTGCATCTAAGCAGCACTGATAATCATCACATGCCTAATGTTCCCTTTCCTACAACCCCAAGGAAATGACTGTTCCCCTTTGAAAACAGGAAAGTCTAGCAAAGACTGGAAACTGCTGACTTCACTCCAACTGCTATTTCATTAAAATATTGCAGCGTGCTAAGAAAAGCATTTTACAGTCACTATGGAGCAAAGCTACTCTGAATCAATGAAAAAGGTAATTTGAAACTATTAAAAAAAAAAAAACAAAAACAAAACTCCTGCGTCTTTAATTTAGTTTAATGTACTGATCTTCTAAAGCCCCTTAGATATAGTAAAGTACAACAGGGTCTTAAAATTGCAGTAATGTTTTATTACAAAAAAATCATATATTGTAAAACAAAGTACTCCCACTGATGGATATTAATAACACAGCCAACTAGTGTCCAGTGGGCAGTTTGTGTCTGTGGCTCTATATGGGAGAGCTTGAGTCAAAGGGGCATACTGTATACATAGATGTATCACTAGTAAAAAATTTTATATATATATATATATATATATATATATATATATATACACACATATATATTATATATACATACACACATATACATACACACACACCCCAAGTGCAATTATGACTGGTTTGTTCCTAGTTAAACAAAGAAAAATGTAAAATTTGAGACTCATGAGACAGATCGCAAATGAACTTCCAGAAAAAAAATAAATAATCTTAGAGTATCAAAAACAGTGTCAGAAATAGACACAACTGCAAACATATAAAAAGATTTAGCTAAAAATAAATAAAAACAAATGAAGCAGTCTTGTGTCCAATAATTACTTTATTTAGGGACTATGTATCTATATATATTATTAAATAAAGTACATTATATATATATATATATATATATATATATATATATATATATATATATATATATATATATACATATATACACACACAAAATCTCATATGGTGGTTATGCCTGTGTGAGAATTATATACCGGCATATGGACATCTCAAATTTGCTTTTAGGCATGCATACTTTCATATTGACTGCTCCATCAATGCATGATGTAAAGTAACATGATGTAGTATATGCTACTGCACCACAAATTTGTTGTTGAAATAATTCATTATGTCAATTGTTCTCCATAAAAATAACACTACCCCTCATTGTGGCATGTTTAAAAAAAACTAAACTGGCTAACACTCAAATCCAGACATACCCTTCACCTTTCTTGCCTAGTATATAACCACTTCTCTAGAAAGTTACCAGACTGCCTGAGCAGTATTGCTCACTGCAGGGGGGAGATGCACTATGAGGCAATGAAGAGGTGATAAAGTGGAAATGTCTTCTACATTGGTATCATTTCTCTGATTCCTATGCAAGTTTAGGAGATCTTAGTGCTTTGGCTACTTAGAACAACATAGGAACTGAAGAAGTCATCTCCACTGCATCACTCCTTAGTGCATAACCCCCCAGTTCTCCATACTTTCTAGATCTTCTGCTCCACTGCCAGCAATCCACTGACTAATCCAAACTACATGAAATATGTGGATTGATCTCTTTTCCTAAAAGCCTAGAATAACATACAAAACAAACAAAATATCTGACCTTCTCCCTGTTTAAAATCCTGAAAAACATCATCTTCTTTGTATTTAAAGGGATAGTAATGTTTCATAATAACAGCTCTAGTTAATCTTCATAGTATTTGGGCCTTGGGGAGTGTTATTTCAATTCTGTCAGTGTTGTAGTTCAAGAGTAATTGAATGATAAAGTATCCCCTTCCCGCCCCTTATACTGATATAACACTGCTCAGCTTAGAGCAGCAGGGAGTGTCCAGGTAGATTGCAGAGAGGGTCAATCTTCAATTAAGAGAAGGGAAAAAGCTGAAAAACCTGTGAAGGGGTTTCATTGTTCTCACAGTAAAAATATTGACCCTTGATGTGAGCTGTCTGGTCTATGGACTGGATTCCACATCTGAGAAGTGGGGGCTTACACTAAAAGGGGCGGGAGGGGGATAACTTTATTCAATTACACAAAAATAACACTCTCTATGGCTCAAATACTATGAAGATTAATTGGAGCTGCTGTTTTTGTGAAACATTACCATCACTTTAAAAACAAAGTAGTTGTATATAAGAGTTACTATGTTATTTATTATTTTGGTTTCTATTTATGTAAATATATAAATTTGTATTGTAAATTGCTCTCCGGGAAAAACTTCCATGCAAAAGAAACCGCAATGTATTCTTCCTGGTAAAACACTTTCTAAATAAATACATGCAATACATTTCATTTTCATCATGATAAACAGACTGTCACAATTCCTTTTAGGTCCTTTCTGAATTCCGTTTTCCCTCCATTGGATTTGGAATGCCATTTGTTAGACATAACTATTTACACCCTTGGCGCCAATCCTTTGATGCCCAATTATCTCGTCTGTTTCGGAGGTTCCTGGTCAGACTTTGGCTACCTTCTTTCTCCAGTCCTAACCTTGGCTTGTACTCGAAATTCCCCATTGTCCAGTCTGACCTCTGCTTGTACTCGACCATCCACCTGTCTCCAGTTCTGACCTCGGCTTCCTTTCGACACCCTATAGCCTTCATTTGCTTGATCAACTTTAGTGTGGATCTGCCATTCTGTCTAAGCTTACCGGTTTGTTCCTTCAGCACCACCATCTCTCCTCTTTGTCTTGATAGAATTGCCTGTTTATATAAGCTCCCCAGGCCTTCCTTCATTCAGAGATACTCACGTTGATCTTCAGAGGCAAATCAAAATTTGCCAATCTGTGCATCTTCATCAGTCAAGCATTCACCAGTATGCGTCAGACTGATAGACTGGTGATCCTCAACAGCCTATGTCTGTTTCCCAGGCAAGCATCAGCCAAAGAGTGTCAGAAACAAATAGTCTTCTTAGAGCCCGTCTGCTGGGGTCTGTCCTACTCATCATCAGTTTCTCGGTCTACACTGTCAGTCCATCCAAGTTACTGCTACCATTCAAGTGTCTCTGGGGAATTCCTATGTGCAACATAGATATACAATACACGGGCATTACTATCCTGATCACGGCCCTGGCTTAGCTGAGGTCAAACATCTGGCTTTGTGGCCAAAAACTTGAATCCAACTTCAGCTGCAACAACAGAACATCTGTGACTGTCAATGTTCAGGTGCCGTGCACCCAAGCTGCTTGTTGCAAAGAGTTTCCCTGAGCTTTACGGACCCTGCAAAAAATAACCTATAAATTGTAATTTCATCACACTGAACAGATTTCTCACTGCTTAGTGTGTGTGTTACCCTATATAAAAAAAAAAAAAAAAAAAAAAAAAAACAACTGACAGATTTCACAAACATTTGGACATGCCCTATGTTCTTATGAAAAACAGGCTCTATGTTCTTATGAAAAAAATTATGTAGAACAGTTATAAGGGCCAAAATATTTTACGATCACTAAATGTACAATTTTTAATGTTACAGGGTCCGTAAAGTATCATAGAAAGGGGTTTTAAAATCTGTCACTAGACTGTTGTGGGAATTGATCTCCCATTGCTTAAAATTTAGCAATGTTCCCCAAGTTCAACCATCAAAGGGTTAAAGAATGCTTCCTTGTATTTTGCTCAGCTCTTTGAGAAAATAGTTTCTCAGAGTTCTAGTATTGGCCTTGAATATGAAGCAACATGCAGCATCCAAATACCTTTTCTCTCATTTAAAGAAACGGGGATTTTTGTTTACTTACCCATAAATCATTTTCTCTTAGTCTGTTTGGAACACATGAACCCTGGGGGTTAAATTACTACCACTAGGAGGCAGGGCAAGTGGAGACAATAGCTCTCTGGAGGAGGAGACATCCTTGTAGCCCTCATTTGACCTCCAGACCAGCAGCAGCCTTGACACATAGAAAAAAACAGGGCAGGAAGGCACTCACCAAGCCAGAGAACACCAAGGACACCCCTGCCTTGATTCAAACCATGCTTTTCTCTGGGACGAATGTACTGTGTCCCACAAGGTATAGAAAAAAATGATACATCTGTAAGTACACAAATATCCCCTTTTTTCTCACAGAACTTCTCTTCTCCATTGTGGAACTCGGGAACCACGGAGACATACCAAAGCTGTCCCGACCAGAATTTCAAGGAGAGGAAGAAAAACTCCCAACAACAAAGCCTGTTTCACAGAGTCAAAACCATGAACCTCATTTATCAACAGACACGATGTTGACAAATGTTAAATTATGCAAAAAAAAAAAAAAAAAAAAAAAAAAAAAGTTATCAGAGAAGAAAAGGAAAAAACCTACACAGGCACTACTGCCTGTTGGACTTTTATTCCAAAACTCGCCTCAGCCGCGACAAACACATTGACTCCAACGCTTTACGAATGTGTGAAGCAACAACTACATTGCCACTTTACACAACTGCTCAGTGGAAGCCTGGTTCTTGTAGGCCCATGATGCTCCCCCTGATATGGTGGAATGCGCACTCACCAAAAAGGAACGGTCCTCTTTCTGATTCAGGTGGCCAATGTCATTTTGGAAGACAGTTGACGAGCTCATGGCCTATCAGGGAGAACAAACACCCATCCGACTTGAATGCAATATTTTGAAACACCTAACCATGTCCATGACAGAGAAGATCTCTGTCTATGCTTTTAAATGGTTCAAGACAAAGGAGGATGCAAAATCTCTGGATTAACCTGGAATTCAGATACCACCTTGGAATGAAAACCAAACTAAGTACTCAGCAGCACGTTATTTGCAGGACAAATCATAAGAAGCCTTAAAAGACAAGGCCTAGAGGTCAGCAACTCGCCAAGTCGAAACAGTCTTTAGAAGGAACGTGGTCTAAAAGGTCAAGAGACCTGGAAACCAAAGGCTCAGAATGATCCCTCTGAAGCACTCTGAGGACCAGATAGGTGTGGGATCTCTAAAGAGAAGAAAAGGCATAAGCCACCTCTAAACAAATGTATGGACATTGGGCAACTGAGCTATACACCTCTGAAATGGACCAATAAGGCTGATATTTGAACCTTGATGGTTCTAAGCTGAAGACACTTGTGGAGAAGGGCCAAAACCAATGGGAGATGAAAAGGACATGGACACAAACAATGTTATTCACACCCCTTGAAAAACAATAACCAAACCCATTAACAGACCCATGAACCAAGCCCTGAAAGACCAGTGAGTGGGGATTAGGTGAAGAGGAGAAAACACATAGGACAAGAACAGGAAAATCATCATGGCACCACCAGTGCATCCATTGCAATGCTTGCAGGTCCATTGGAAGTACAGTACCATTCACTTGAGGCTCCATAAGGTCCATAACTAGAAGATACCACTCCCGAACTATGGAATTAAAAACAGACTGCATTAGTTCCCATTCCCCAGAATCTAGGAGCTGTCTACTAAGATGGTCTGCTGCTACGCTGTCCTCTCCTGGAATATATACTGATGATATAATTGGACCATGAGTCTCCACCCAGGAGTGTATTGACCAAACTTGGTCCAAGCTTCTGTGCTTCAGGATCTCTTTGTCGGTTGACAAGCATCATTGCATCGCATTGTTGAACTGGATCCAAAGCAGGTGCCACTGAACCAATCAGGACCAATGTTGAAGGGCCAGATGGCTAACTAACCCAAAGCTCCAGCACATGGAATGTTTGATCTTGGGGCTAGACCAAAGACTCTAAAATTACTGTTTGAATGAAGTTTGCAAGAAATTATTTAGACATTTCAGGTCCAGCACCAGGCAACATCCCTCATCCTTCTTTGGGACTATAAACAGGCTGGAGTAAAATCCCAGAAACCTCTGCTGACGGAATCAAAACCATCAAGGCTTGACCCACCTCCCACAAGGAGTCTTGAGGGATACTTTGCATAAAGAACTGACAAGGAGGAGGGTCCTTAAAGTCTTTTCAATAACCCTCTGAAGCCATCCACATAATCCATGTGTCCAACACAGTAACAGCCCACATGCCTAGGAACTGCTGAAGGTGTCCCCATCATATGGGGCAGCCCCTGGCGTGTTAAGTCAGGCTGAGGAAGGCTCCTGGCTGGACTTCATGGATGCCCATGCCGATTTTGACTTGTCTTCAAAATGGAGTTACCCAAGGAGACAGGGGAAGCCTTGGTTGCTGGGAAGTACTGGCCGGTTGTGGGTGAAAAAGTGAGATATTTGTGGGAAAACCTGACTTCTAATTGTGGACTGGGATGAGAGACAGCTGTTGTCCCCAGAGGCCAGACTAATAACCGTACCTAATTCCAGGACCAAACTCTGAAGGCACTCCACTTACATTAGACCAAACTGAAAAGGTTCCATTTACATCAACTCTCTGCATTTCATCATACAACTTTTTCTATCCATGCACAAGCCAATGCCTTTCAATTTACTCAGTAACCACTTATGAGGCACAGTATGAAAATTCAAGTACACTACATCCACAGCAATACCATAGCCTTTCATAGATTGCAAGCAAATTAGACGGACATGCTATATCTTAACAAAGATAGTGTTGGTCATCAAATAATCTTAAATACTTTCCATTTTTTAACCCTTCTAGAATCTTTCCCACATAAAAAACAAACTTACAAGTCTAAATTTTGCAGATCCACTTTTAAATAACGGAATTACATATGCTTTTCTGCACTCACAGGATGCTATGCCTGATATATTTCGAGATAAGGTTGTTGACAGAATTGTCACCTGCTGTGGATTTCAGGTCATGCTTTAGCAAGAACATTAATTGCCCAGAAGCATTCATTTATTATAAGTATCTGATGCACTATGCTTTCTGTATGCGAGTTACATTCAGTTGTAATTTCATAACATGCTGGATGATGATTCCTAAGTGGTCTTGAAGTCTGATGTATCCTTTCTGCCCCTGATATTTGGCAGTAACATTCCTTACGGTCTTCTCCCTGTGATTTGGTTTTAAAATCAATGACCCTTACCATCTGCTCCTGTAATCTGGGCGCCATACCCTAGTGTCTTATCGTCTGCCCATGTATTTGGAGAAAATGTCACTGACCGTTTTTGCTTGACCCTGTGACAAAATGTCCCAGACTCTTACATACATCCATGATTTAAATCAAATGGCCATGACAATTGCTACCTAGGATTTCGGCCAAATGCCTGGAAGTTAGATGATAATCCCTTTACCCTTATCTCCGATTTGGAAAAATGTATCTACATTTTCTGTCTGCAGTTGCCGAAATGTATACGTACAGCCAATCTGTGCCCCTGTGATTTAGGTTTCACACAGCAGGATTTCTTCAGACTTGGCTTCATGACCCTAGCTTTGATCTACCCGTTTAAGGGTTGTTAGTTTTTGTTTTTTTCTCTAAACCCCGCGCCTGGTCATACACGAAGGACCATACGAACACACACAGCCTCATTAAAAAAGTAAACCCGGTACATATACATATGTGAATACAGATTATCTGCTCCCCTTCTTACCTGTTTATCAGCTCATTGTAATCCAATACCACGTGAAGGACCGCTCCTGTCATGTGACTATCGCACAGCTCTATGGGAGGTGTAGTCTTTTCCCTGGTGTCTTCCGGCATAGCTGTGATACCGGCTGGCATTCTCAGTCACCTAATTTGTATGAAAACCTGTGACACCTGAGTACATAGTATATAAAACTATATATCACGTTATAATATCTCCCAGGTATCCCTTTTTCCTACTCTAGTGTCCCTCTTTTTAGGAGACCAATGTGTACGGTGTATATATGTGTATCACATTGCTCCACACCAACAAAACTCACATTAAAGGGATAGTAATGTTTCATAATAAAAGCAGCTCCAATTAATCATTATAGTATTTGGACTTTGGAGAGTGTTATTTCAATTATGTCAGAGCTGTAGTTCAAGAGTAATTCAATGACAAAGTATCCCCCTCCTACCCCTTTTACTGATGTAGCACTACTCAGCTAGATCAGAAGGGAGGTGCCCAGGTAGATTGCAGAGAGGGACAATCTTCAATTAAGATAAGGAAAAACCTGAAAAACTTGCCAAGGGGGGGGGGGGGGGGGGGGCAGGTCCTTCATTGTTGTAATAGAAAGAAGATTGTCCCCTTCTGTTATCTGTCTAGTCTTACAACCAGATTCCACAACTGAGAAGAGATGGCTTACACTAGGTAAAAGGGGCGGGAAGGGGAAACTTTGCTTGTGACTATCTCTTGAACCATAAAGGTTTGAGAGATAAGACTTACATTGTTCGTGTTTTTTTAATGCCTACAAAATAAAATAAAGATAAAACGAAGTATTTCTATCCCTTTAATGTTTGTAGAAACTTCAGTATATGAGTATATAAATTAGCCTGTATAAATAAAATACTTTGGTTTTGTTCCAAATCATTTATTCAGTTGCACAAACAGTTGTCAATAGCATACCTCCCAAGTATCCCTCTTTAGGAGGGACAGTCCCCCTTTGAAATTCCCCTGTCCCTCTTTCCCATGCAGGTGTCCCTCTTTTCAGGATATCAGACTGTGTGTGGTGTGTGTGTGTGTGTGTGTGTGTGTGTGTAAGTGTATCAAGTTGCTTCACAGCAATAAAACTCACATTAATGTTTGTATAAACATCACTATGTGTGTTTATAAATCAGTCTGTGTAAATAAAATACTTTGGTCTTGCACTAAACCATTTATTCAGATACAGTGACAGGTGTCAATAGGTCACAAAATAATCTAAAAACTCTTGGTAATGTCCCACCCCTTGGAGACACCCCCAGTAACATCACCTAAAGTAAGTGTCCCTCTTGAGCTATTTGAGGTGATGGTAGGCATGCAATAGGCCATGAAATAACCTAAAAATTCTCAGTAATGCCCCTCCCACCAGCCACACACCCAGCCATATCCCCTAAAACACAAGTGTGCCTCTTTGGCCATTTGCAATGCTGGGAGGTATGCATTATTTTAATACAAGGTAGATACAATACAAACAATGTATAGTACCATACGCACTAACATTTTACAAATGAGAAAAGGTACACTCACAATCGTTGGTACCATATAACTGACAAAACACACATTCTATGTGTGTACTAAGCAATCAAAGCTGTACACAAGTCATACCTGGGAACTCCCGGGGGGGGGGGGGGGGGGCGCAGTTACCTAAATCTCAAGGTGTAGGGTAGGGTGACCAGACCTTACCTTTAACTGGGGGCACATATGAAAAATGCATACTGCAGGGCTGCTTTGATTTCAGTGCAGTCGTGAAATATGCCTATTTTCTATGTGTCCCCGGTTAAAGGCGAGGTCTGGTCACGCTAGTGTAGGGCCACAGCCTCAGGGTAAGAAAGTCCAGCATTATGTGCTATATGATCAGCACCAGTTAACTGCTTCTTTAGTCACTAAACTGGTGACTTTTTCTACAAAAAAAGGAAGAGGCTAAAGTCCTGCTTGTATTGGGTATATTTAAGTAGCAAGATCCCAAATATGTAGCATGGTATAGGTTAATTGATAACTGGCTGGAGAACACTGGGTTACAGCAAGCAAGCACATATTGCCACCTCTCTCAAGTGCCCCTCTTTTTCTACATGGTGTCCCTCTTTTTAGGAGAGCAGAGTGTGTGGTGTGTATAGTTATATAGTAAATTAGCTTGAAATAGACATAGCTTGAATAGTCCAACCTTTACCTCATAACCCAGAGAAATTAAAATTATATAAGTTAGTCTTTATCAGAACTTCCTGTTTTGTCTGCTACTACACAGTGTAACCCTGTATGAAATAAATGCATCTAATCTTCCCTGAAATGTATCCATTGTATCTGGCATTATCATATCCTTGGGCAAGGAATTCCACAGTAGCTCATTTGTTTGTACGTTGTTACAAGATCAAGTTTGTCTAGACATTCCTCATCCGTCACGTCTACAACTGACTAATCACGTGTGCCGGCGTGCCAAGTGGGGGTCTGATAGTGACCGCTCCACTCTTGGAGCGGTCAATTTCAGACCCCACTACTACTCCCAGTGCTCCTTCAGCCCTGTGAGTGAACCAGTGACCAAGAATGAGCCACAGCGTGAAGGACCTTTCTGCCAATCTGGGTTCAGCTGAAGCCTGGACATTAATATGGTAATGCCTGATGATGATAGACAACGAAGACTGTCACCATTCTGCAAATCTCTTTAGCTGACGTAGCTGCTTTTGAAGCCCAAGATGTAGAGACAGCTCTAGCTGAATGTGCTTTGACCCTTTTCAGAGGATCAATCCCACCCTCCAAATAAGTAAGTCTAATACAGTCTTTAACGGGAAAGTAATGTTTCAAAATAAAAGCAGCCCCAATTGATCTTCATAGTATTTAGGGTATGGGGAGTGTTGTTATTTCAGTACTGTCAGAGTTGCAGTTTAAGACTAAATGTATGACAAAGTATCCCCCTCCCACCTCTTTTACAGATGTAACACTGCTCACATCAGAACAGAAAGGAGGTGTCCAGATGGCTTGCAGAGAGAGACAATATTCAATTAGCATAAGGGAAAATCCTGTCAAAGGGGCAGGGTTGTCATTGTTCTCACAGTAAGAAGATTGTCCCTTGTTGTAAGCTGTCTGGTCTTAAAACCAGATTCCACATTTTGAGGGGAGGTGGCTTACACTAGGTAAAAGGTGTGGGAGAGGATACTTTAAGCCACCTCCCCTCAAATGTGGAATCTGGTCTTAAGACCAGACAGCTCACAGCAAGGGACAATCTTCTTACTGTGAGAACAATGACAACCTTGACCGGTTTTCCGTTACACTAATGGAAGATTGTCCCTCTCTGCAAGCCATCTGGACACCACCTTTCTGTTCTGATGTGATTAGCGTTACATCAGTAAAAAGTGTGGGAGGGGGATACTTTGTCATTGAATTACTCTTGAACTACTCTTGAGCATGATAAAGGCTCTTAGACTTTCTGAACTGTTCGGTTCTATTTAAAATAAATAGATATACATCAAACCAAATCTAAATTGTAAAACAGCCTCTCCTCAGTTTTAGGATTAGGACAGAAACCACCTTTGACCAGAAGTCTGGCTTGGTCCTAAGAACTACCATGTCCTGGTGAATTACAAGATAAAGAGAAATGGATGATAAAGATTGCAGTTCACTCACCCTCCTGGCGGATGTGATGGCTGTTAGTAAAACTGCCTTCAGGGTAAGGTTTTTAATTGGAACTTCCTACAAGGGCTCAAACTTAGATGAACAGCATAGCCGATTCAGGACTGTACTTAAATCCCAGGGTGTCACTGTTTCCTTAACCCCTTTGCATCCGATGACGTACCCAGACCATCATTCTGGTCCGGCACTTAAGGACCAGTGACGGTCCTGGTACGTCACCTACTTTTACTCACCGTGCTACTGCAGAAGCGCGGTAATATCGGGGATCGGAGATCGGAGCAATCTCTTTCAGTCACTCGTTCAGCATGCCGGAACCCATGATCAGTGACGTGGGGCAGCACGTTGAACTTCCCTATCTGGTCCTTAAAAAGGACCACACACCCCGGGACCACTGGTCCTTAGGGTGTTAAAGGGATAGTAATATTTAAAATGAAGAGGGAAAAAATAAATAAATGTTGTAGGGTTTATACTACTGAGTAAATCAAGGGTACTCCCACTGTAGAATGGGGGTTTAATTAATAGTTATTACAGCGAAAACTTTTTTAGGTGCAGTATCACAGTTGCCTGAAATGATACAGTGGCGCTGTTGCTACACCACCCTATGGAGATTTATGGTCAACTGACCAGAGCTGTCCATAGGATGGTATAGCAACAGTGTCACTGTGATACTGCACATAAAAAAAAAAAAAAAAAAATTCAAGTTTGAACTGTAATCAACTATTGAATAAAACGTCTTTCAGCAGTGGGAATACCCTGCTTCTACACAGGGGTATAAATCCTATAAACTTTTTTTTTTTTTTTTTTTTTTTTTTTACATTTTAAGTATTACTCTCTCTTTAATTTTAGGCCTTGCATTAGTAATGGCCTTCAAATACCCCTTTACCAGATCCTGCTAAAAAATGTTTCTGCCAATATGGCTGAAAGCTGGACTTTTATGGAGGCGGAACGCAACCCCAGCTCAGATTCCTCATGTAGGAAAGAATATGAAATGCATTAATGGATAGGATATTCCTTCATCCCGGGACCAACTACACAAACTTCCAAATTCTGTAATACATTTTCAAAGTGGATGACTTCCTTCCTGACATAATGGTGTCAATGACTGGGTCTGATAACCCTGTGAGCCTCAGGAATACCCTCTCAGCCTCCAAGCAGTCAACTTCCAAAAATCAGGAGGTGGGTGAAGTAAGGGCCCCTGTAGAAGAAAATCCTTCTCCTTACTGGAAGATACAAAGGTGGATCCCACTGAGAGATTCACCAGATAGCAGAACCAGATTCTCCAGTCCTGGGCCACTTTAGGGCTATCATAATGATGTCTGTCACATTTCGCTTTATTTTCTTCAATACCTCTGGAATCATGGGGATCACAGGAAACATATTCCATCTTGAATTTCCATATAATTCTCATGTCATTCTGACTCAAGGCAGGGGGATGATCCTTCCTGGAAAAGAACTTGGGGCATTTCTTGTTGCAATTGGATGCATTAAGGTCCACTGTTGAAGACATCCTGGTTCAGGGCCCATTCCCTTGATCCAGCTGACTCCTGCTTAGGAGGTCTGCTTGGGATTTTTGACCTACCACTATATGAGAGGCAGTGATCGCCTTTAAATTTCTCTTGGCCCAGCTCAGTAACTTTCCTGGCTCTAAGTTCATTAGCTTGCTTCAAATACCTCCCTGATTTCTTAGGACCATGACTATCACAATACTGGCTGATGAAACATGTACCTGTTTTCCCTGAAGATAAGGCTTGAGACTTTTTAGACAGTATGCTACTGCCCTGAACCATTTTTCCCCAACAGTTTCCCCAATCTCTCATTCTAGCATCAGTGTCCAACACCTCCCAACTCATATATTCCAGAGGCAACACTTTCTGCAGATTCTTTGGAGTTATTCTCCACATCAGATCTCTCTTGATATGATCAGGTAGAGGAGTTATCGAAGACCTGTTGAGAGTTCTTGTTCCAACACTTCAGGAAAGGTTTGCACAAGTCTCATATGCAACTTTGCCCAAGGGACTACTTAACTGGACAAAATTCCCTACAGCAGCATAAAGTTCTGTGCGACACTGTCTTCCTGAATGAGCTCACTTGTTTTAGGATATTCTTTATTTGTCACAGTGCCTACCTTAGTCCCAGCGTCTTCTGGCTGGGCGCGGCTGGGGAACTGGGTCCAGGAGTGGCGCTCCGGCATCACTACCCGAGTCTCGCCATGCCTGAGGCCGAACCGCATCTGGTGCCTCCCGCGGCCGGCCGTGTCCTTTTCCCAAGCTGTGAGGATGTTAGTTACGACGCTGGTCGCGACACATGTTCATCCGCCGCGTCATATGCGGACGCGCGTCTGTTTGATTGACGTTTGTGCTCCTTATCCCTGGGGTTATCTGAGACTTCTCCTTGCTACTTCCTGGGTGGATTTAAAAGGGCGAAGGACAGTCAGTCCAGTCACCCTTAGCCTGGTGTCTGATGCAGTTGTTTATTTCTTTGGAACTCTCAGTGTATGACTTAGGCTTGTCTGACCATCCGTCCTGGTGCTAACCTGTGGCTGTCTGACTATTCTTCCTGTATTACCTTTTGTATAGTAGATGTGTGCAGACGTGTGGCTCTGGCAGATGTCCCACTCTGGTTGTGACCTCTGGCTAGTCCAACTCTCGGCTCTGGCTGAATATCCAATCTGTTTCTCCTCAGGTGTTCTCTACCCACTATACTGACTGCAGGTGCGAGTCAGTAAGAGTCTCCCCGCCCTTTTAGGAGTACTCTGTTGCCGCTCTCTTATGGTTGCCTTACTCGCTACTCCGAGACTACCAGTGGCATTCTGCATAGTCTCTGGCAGAGGTGTGCCCCAAGCACCCTCCGATTTCTGGTAGGAAGCGCTGGCTTCTTCTGGTACCCTCTGCGCCTTGTTATTTTTTTTTTTAACTATATATCTTACCAGCCAATAAAGGTGGTTTTACTTACAGTACGGACTCTTGATGTATTTGTTGAATCCGCGACATTATTCTAGTGGAAGATAAGCAGGCTACTGCCTTCCTTGTGTCCTTAGTTATCCCCAGGAATGAAAATTCCTGAGAAGGTGCCAACTGGTTCTTCTGCCTCCTTGCCAACCAACCCAGATGCCCCAGATCCTGGATGGACCGTCAGTAACACAGAGGCCACGGTTTCAGTCTTGAACCTTCTGTAATGGATGAATCTTCAGGTCCAGGATAATCCTGATGCCTCCTGCTGACTGAATAGACTACGGTCTTCTACTGGGACTCTGGTACAGGTTCTACCACCTCATTTTAGATGAGAATAGATATGGATTGCCATCCAGTCTCAACAGAAAATTGCAATCTTGAGCGGATAACCTACCTCCAAGTTTTGTATGACCAATCTGTCTGGATTTCTACTCTTCTTCTGTACATGGATGAAAAGCTCTAGAGTCCTCAGACAGGACTTAAAAGCAGGGCCCGCTGAACTTCAGAATTCTCTCTTAAACTGACTTCTCCTGGCACCTTCACTTCTAAATACACTGGATGCCTGCTTTCTTTGATCATAGGGTCTGGCTTGATGGGCCTTATGGTCCCGAAAGGACTGCCTTCGATTCATGAAGGATAGAGACCAATTAGGAGGTGATCTTGTTCTCCTATTTTCAGGCAAAAAGAGAGCTTCTTTAGGCTATCTTCAAGCTGCCCACCACAAAGCATAGCACCAGTAAAGGGTAAAGAAACAAGCTCTTGGAAGAGGCATCCGCCCACCATGATCTTAGGCACAATGCTCTCCTTGAAGATATAGAGAAGAAGGCCTGGCAGACAACTTAACCGCATCTAAAGATGCGGCACAGGAGAAAAAGACTGCCTCTTATGGTGGCTACTTCCCTCATGAGCCTGGACCTGGAGACAGATGACTTAATTTTTTCTTCCAAGTCCATCAACCAGATACACAAGGTCTGTGAAATACATGCCATGGCCATAGCAACCTTCACAGTTTGCCCCAGGACTGAAAACTGTTTTTTTTTTTTTTTTTTCAAAGCATTCTACATATTTCTATCCATGCAGTCTTTCAATGAAAGATCCGTCTACCATAGGAATCAGTCTTCTTGGTCAACTTTGCCACAGCAGCATTAACCTCAAGCTAGTTACCCCAAATAGTTGTATCCACATCATCAAAAGGGTAATTTTTTTGTAATTTCTTTGAGATAGAAACCCTAGTATCACATTTTCCCCCATTCTGATTTAACCTATTCTGAGACTGAATGTTGTACTAGAAAGATAGGAACTATTTTCTTGCTGCCCAAGAAAGCCACGCCCATAACAGCCAATTCTTACTGGACCTCTGCAAGTCCCAGTGTTTTCGCAATAGGTTTTAGAAAAACGTCCATCTTTTCCAGATTAAAAAGAGCTGGCTTCATCTGTGATTTCTCCTTCACCCTCCGATGAGTTATCCGATAGGAGATCCTGAACACTTTCTGATCTTCTATTTCCTCCATTCTCAGAGATGTAACTTCACCTGGGTCATACAGATGCTGCCTTTTCTTGTAACTAGCAGATTGTTGCATGGAATTAAAAGTGTTCTGCGTGGACACTTTCATCCAAGTTAAAAAAAAAAAAAAAAATCCTGGAACTGTGAAGGTATGCATTGCCCTGCTGCCTTTTTCAGACATTCCTGACATTGTTTGGAAGATTCAGAAGCTGCTAACATAACATCATAGGCTATACAATTTTTAACTTTGAGGAGTTTTGTCCTCCTTGTTGTCAGAATATCCTTTTTCCCTAAAGGAAGCAGGTTTAGGTGTAATAGCCATAACAAAGGGATCAAAACAATAGTAAAACGTACCTTTTAAAATCTAAAAAGCAAAAATCACATTACCTTCATCCTAACCACCAGAGGTTGCCTTGCATACATTTCACCCTGGAAAGCAGCGGTCTTCCTCCAGAACTAAACTACACTCATGAATAAAAAATAAATTCTTACCTCCTTGCAAAACTGCAGCGTCCAGGAGTCCCACTGGGCTCATAGCTCCTTCCCTCTGCTTTCCACCTCCAGCTGCGCTAGTAAGCGTTCCATGCTAGAAAGCAAAGCCCAAGACAGGAACATTCGACCTCCGGGGAGAGGAAGAGAGGCAAAGCACCACTACAGGCACCTTCTCCCTTGGCTGGTAGCAACATATGAAACCAAGGAAAACTTCCTGGACAACAGCAAAATAAGCAGCTTTCAAGAGGTAAGACAAATAAATGAGCTGACTTGCAACTCATCCAAACCCAGCTGGTAGGACAAAAAAGACTGCCATTCAGTATCTTCATCTCAAGTTTGAGACTGGAAGGAGGGACAAACCCTCGTTAACGTGCAGTGAGTTGGGACACAGAAGTTACTTATTTTGCTAAACTCATATACTAGATAGCAAAAACTTTGAATGTTAACGTTTCAATTATTTGAAAAAGCTCAAAGTCCACCTCCACCCCCCAGTACAAAAATACCAAACAGACATAGTTTTAGTTACGTTTCTGGCCTCTGCAGAGGCCCAATTAACAGGAGCACAACATTTTATTTTCAACTTTATGAACCAATATGCACTTTCTAGTGGTTACATGGAAAAACTACCCAAAAACAGCTGAATATATAAAACTGTATTTCCGTAAAGTAGATAGCCTACTGCATCAAATGTTGGATTACTTGCCTAGCCCTAGGCTGGTGAGCAGACTTGTTTCCAGAAGTTGCAGCTAAAGGAAAACAATAGCTTTTTTCTACATTTCCACCCATTCAAATGTACTATTTTTTTTTTATTTTTTTTTATTTTTTTTTTAACTATTGAGTTTCCTACTGCATTCATTATCTAGTGCACTTAGGAGACAAATGACACCCCATGGTATGTGACAACTTACTGAACAGGGTGCTAGAAGTAAAAAAGTACCCCAGCTACAACCTCAATTATTCTTAAATTTTCTCAAACAAGATTTGCATGTACTAAAATGGTTAGTACAGAAGTGAAGAAAATGTAGCTAATTATACCATTTTAGAAAAAAATAACCTACTGCATCTAATGTGTCACTTGACTTCTTAGCCATAGCCTTGTGTGAATAATTGTTTACAGAAGGTGGTGCTAAAGGAAGGCAAAAAAAAAACAGTAAATCCGTTTCGCCAGAAAGTCAGTACATCCTCACCCAACAAGTTTCTATGGGTGGGAAGCCCTGTATCCCACAATGAACTAAGAGAAAATGATTTAATCAGTAAGACAAAAATCCCATTTTCTCTAGTGTCAGAGGGATGGCAAAGCCGTCCCAGTGGGAGGGAAGAAAGCTAATGAACATAGTAAATTAAATAAAAAAAAAAAAAAAAAAAAAAAAAAAAAAGACAAGTCCATCAAGTTCAGCCTTATCTTATAACCCAGAGATATGAGGATTTTAAGCTTTCCTGCTGCCAAATATATTAGTCTTTATCAGACCTTCATATTTTGCCTAATACACAGTATAACACTGTACAATGCTTTTTGAAAGAAATGTACCTAATCTTCTCTTAAGAATATCAATTGTAACTGCCATATCCACATCCTTGGCAAGGAATTCTTTAATTTAACAGACCTTGCTGTAAAAAGCCCTTTCCTCTAATCCCAAGGGGTGGCCCCTGATTATTTGATCACGCCTTGGAATGAATAGCTCACCAGAGAGCTCTTTTTAATCAACCTCTCATACTTGTACATTGTGATAAGATCTCCTCTTAGTTGTCTTTTCTCTATGAAGTAAATAAGCCAAGTTTGTCTATTCATTTCTCAGATGTCAAGTCCTCCATTTCCCTTGCTTAAAGTGGAACTTTCACCTATTAATAAGTCACTATGCATTCATTAAACATATGGATACTAGCTTGAAAATACATGTCTTAACTATAAAAAGTGGCAGATTCTAAAGAAATCTTTACCCTTTGGAGACCAGAAGCCAGGTAACAACGCAGACACAGTGTCTGCACACCTGCGCCGTCAGTCCAGTCTCCTGTAAAGCATTGCAGCGTGCCACATGGTAACCAGAAGGGACTGACTGCGCAGGTGCGTAGACACCACCAATATGCCAGTCAGTCTCCAAAGGCTAAAGATGCTCTTCGCTGTACTCTCTCCAGTTCTAGAATATCCTATTTCAGAACTGCTGCCCAAACACTGCACTGCATACTCGAGATGAGGTCTTACCAACAATTTGTACAATGGCAAAATTAGGTTATCCACTCTTGCTTTAATACCCCTTTTTATGCAAGGCAAAACTCGGTCTACTTTTGCTACGGCTAGTTGACATTGGTCACAGTTTGTAGTTTACAAGGATTCCTAGGTCTCTCCAGCAACAAGTCACCTAAAATGATTCTATTAAGTTCATAAGTAGCATTGGGATTTTTTCCTTCCCAAATGCATGACTTTACCACATTAAAGTGTTAGTAATGTCTGAAAAAAAACTTTTTTGCATTTAGAAGAGCTTAAAAAGCTGATCTAAATGCAAAAAACCGTATCTCTCAAACCGCTATGGTTTAAGAGATACGGGCGTTTGAAGTTTGATTTCTCCTACTGACAGCTGTAAAGCTGTCAGCAGGAGATCCGTGTCGGTCGACACGCTGACGCTTGAGAAGTGCCAAGTTCTCTTTACTTACATGGAATCCCTTCATTGTAATGGTCTAAAACGTGTGTCTGAACACTAGGCACACGTTTTAGACCATTACAATGAAGGGATTCCATGTAAGTAACGAGATCCGGCACTTCTCAAGTGCCAGCGTGTCGACCGACACAGATCTCCTGCTGACAGCTTTACAGCTGTCAGTAGGAGAAATCAAACTTTAAACGCCCGTATCTCTTAAACCATAGCGGTTTGAGAGATACGGTTTTTGCATTTAGATCAGCTCTTCTAAATGCAAAAGTTTTTTTTCAGACATTACTAACACTTTAAACTTCATATTCCATTTGGTTGCCCAATCAGCCATATTATGTAAATCCCTGTGTATAGAACATATATCCTGTTCTGAATTAATTACCCTGCATAATTTAGTGTCATCTGTAAATATTGTTATTCTGCTTTCTATATCTTTTTCCAGGTAAATTATAAACAGAGGTCCAGCTACAGAGTTACTCCACTCTCAACTAACTGTATTGGAGAATTGTCCATTTACAAGCACACACTATTCCCTATCCTTCAACCAGTTTTCTATCTGGTTGCAAAGGTTATCCCCTAGCCCCAATTGTCTTATTTTATACCCCAGCCTACTGTGGGGCACTGTACAGTGGGGCACTGTGGGGCTGAACCTATAGTTTTCCTTTGCCAAAAGGATCTCAAATGTAACCATGTTGTGATCATGGTTTCCCCAAAGGTTCACTAACCTTAATATTGGATACCATGTCTATGTTATTTATTTATCATCACTACTTCCCATACATTTCCAGCATTTGTGACATGTAGCTTTCCCTAAGCATTCTCATAGTCCGCACAATTTCTGCCCACAAGGACATTATGGCCAGTTTCCTCATTAATATCACCCCTTAACATTGGATTTAGCAGATTTCAAATATAAGCACACGCCACCCCGGGGGGGTCCGTAGAAGTTTTTCCAGGGGGGGGGGGGCAAAGACATAATATTACCCCCCCCAGGCCAGCCCATTTAGCCCCTAAATGGTAATTATACGGGGGCACTTACCGTACGCCCAAGCACCTTCCCCTTTTCTATTAATCCTGTCTCTCCTAAACAGGGAATAGAACTCTACCTTTACAGCCCAATAATGTGCATCACCCACCATGTTTCAGTTATACCAATTGCCCCTTAACCACCAGCAATTCTAGTTCCCCCATTTTATCTACCATACTTTTTGCATTTACCTACATCCATTTAATTTTGAAGTCTTTAAATATTTTACCCACTACATGCCTTTTTTTTAAATCTTCATTTAAAGGGGAACAGTCACATGACAAAACTTGAGTATGGGCTTCCATCCCTACAACTAGATTTTAACTCTTCATTCGAAGATAAGAAGAGTTACAATCTGGCACTTCCGCGTTCTGCGGCACTCTCGATGTGCGGCACAATGACGCGGCACAATGACGCAGGACTTCCCACCTCCCTCCCGGCTGCCCTAGGGAGCATGGTCACGCTTCCCTTTGTGGGGGCATTTATGTGGGATAGAGTTACAACAAGCTCAGATTACCATGTTACTGAGCCCTGCAAGCCAAGTAGCATGGCAAACGGAGCCTGTTGTAACGACAGCCCATACAAATTCCTCCACGAATGGAAGAGTGAACGCGCTCCCTGGGGCAGCTGGGAGGGAGATGGGAAGTCCTGCATCATTGTGCCACAGAACGCGGAAGTGCCCGATTTTAACTCCTCAGATCTTCAAGAGTAGGTAGGTGGTAAAAAAAAAAAAAAAAAGGTTTTAGTCTTACCTGTTAAATCCTTTTCTCTTAGTCTATACAGATTACTGGTAACTCTGGGTAGGCAATCCACCCCTTTAAGTAGGCAAGAACAATTCTAGAAGTGTATACAGGGGGTGGAGCCTACCTTCCCTCCTTGGCTGCAGCTAGCCAATCAGCTCCAGAAAGATTTGAGACACTAACTATTGACTAAATAGTAGAAGGGAAAGAAGACTCCTGTAGGCATGACCCCAAAAGGACCCCCACAGTATGCCACAGGAGAGCCAAGCATGGTCCCTTGACAGGGTGGGTGACCAGTAACCTGTATGGACTAAGAAGAGAATTTAACAGGTAACACTAAAATCCTCTTTTCTCTGTCTTCCAATACACGTTACTGGTAACTCTGGGATGTCCAACCATTGAGTTTCCCAGAGGAGGGAAGTAAGTCAAGGAAAAGGCGCAAGGTCCCCAAAGTCACCAGCGTAGATCTGAACCATCAGATCAGAGATAGCCCAACAAAACAATGAAGTGTCAGACACTGAACAGGGGTAACATCCCCCCCAAAACTGTCACACAGCACACTGAAAAGAGAAGGAAGCACCAAGAACCGAAGGAAATCCTAGACAGGAAAGACTGCCTCCAGGATTTTTCTCCCAAAACTGGCATCAGCCGATGCCAGCACATCAACACGGTAGTGCTTCCAAAAAGACCAAGTGGCTGCCTTGCACAACTGATCAGCAGAGGCCGGATTCTTGGAAGCCCAAGAGGCCCCAATAAATCTTGTAGAATCAGCCATGACCCTAAAAAGGGACAGGCTTCTTCCTTAGCTAGTAAGCCTTACAAATAGTAGACTTGATCCAAGAAGCAAGTGTCACTTTCGATGCAGGTCTTCCTGCCCTAGGACCCTCAGGAATGACAAACAAGGCGTCTGATTTCCTGACAGACTCAGTGCGATGTACATAAAACTTGACAACGCACCACGTCTAACAAGTGGAGATCCCTCTCCTTGTCAGAGGTGGGGTCAGGGCAGAAAGAGAGCACCACAATCTCCTGATTGATGTGGAACTCAGACCACCTTTGGGAGAAACTCCTTTGAAGTGTGAAGCACCGCCTTGTCCTTGTGAAACACCAAAACAGGGTGGTTTACAGGACAGAACATGTAACTTCACGACACGGCGGACAGACACAATCACCAGGAGAAAGGCCATTTTCCACGTCAAGAGACAGAGGAATAGTAGACAAAGACTCAAATGGGGGGGGGGGGGGGTGCGCTGAAGGACACCCAGAACAAAGTTAAGATCCCACGGAGGAGCAGGAATCTTAAAGGCAGGACGAGCATGAGCAACACCCTGGAAGAAAACCCTGACATCGGGAAGGATGGCAATGCGCTTATGAAAGAAAACAGAAAGCGCAGAAGTCTGAACCTTAAGGGAACTCAAACTGAGGCCCTTATCCACACAGTCATGCAAAAAGGCCAGGACCGTAGGTAAATCAAAGTCCTGAGACAGGTCCTTGTCAGCACACCAAGATAGAAAGGTCGACCAGACACTGTGGTAGATTTTGGAAGAAACAGGTTTGTGGGCACTGAGCATAGTAGCCACCACACCAGAAGAAAAGCCTTTCTTCCTCAATATTGAGGATTCAATTTCCAAGCCGTCAAAGCTAGCCGATAAACATCCTCCTTCCACAGGTAACCTGTAGAAGATGATCCGGACGGTAAGGGAGCCGAAATGGCTCCGCCACTGACACATCCAGAAGCTCCGGAAACCAAGACTGAAGAGGCCAGTTCGGAGCAACCAGAATGATTGGACAACGCTCCTAGAAGCAGTGTCAGCAGACTAGATCTTGAGCCAAAGTCCATCTGGCAACCACAGACATGGTGGAAAGCCTGGCCACCAAACGGATGGCATCAAATAAGGCAGCAGAAACAAACAGTGCTGTGCCTCAGATATGTTGGCAAGAAGGCGCAACTTATCTGAAGTAGGTGCATCCTGACAGACAGCCTGGGTGAGCTGTTCAGTCCATACTACAATGGCCCAGTTTACCCACACCGCGGCAAGTGTGGGACGCATAGCAGAACCAGCAGTTGCAAAAATGGACTTGAGGGAAATCTCAAGTTTCTGGTCTGTCCAGTCCTTCAGAGCAGAGGCATCAGAGACTGGCAAGGCAGTAGTACAGGGGCATCCACTTGGGGGGGGGGGGGGAGATGAACCCATTGAGCAAGCGCAGCCTCAGAAAAGGACACAGAAGCTTGACACAAGGTGGTCAAGAGTGGGGTTAGGTGGAAAGTATGTAAGGGGCTTAGCAGGCTCCTGGAATACATAAGATGGACCAGAAGGAATCTCCTGAACTAGGGGGATGTTAAGATAATGTTTAAGATGGCCCTGATCAGGCCCTCAGCGGAGGGTTCAGGATCAGCCTCAAAAGGGTCCCCAAAAAGCTGAGAGGACCCCAACACAGAACACTCTTCAACATCTGAGTCCACCAGCAGTTCTTCAGAGGAAACAGACACGTAAGGTACTCCCTGAGGTTTGGGCAGGGAAGACCTGACTGAGAAGGGGGCCTGCCAAGGCTGAAAGGCCCCCTGTAATTGGGATGGAAAGAGTTGCAACGTGGACCTAAGGTCCCTAGTCGCAACCTTGAACTTTTGCACCCAAGCTGGCTCTATGGCATGGCTGGAGCTCCCTGGAATGCTGTCAGGGACATCAGAACATGCGGCGCATAAATGACCTGAGAATTCTCTAGGTAGCCCTGAGTGACAGGAAGAGCAATGCGCAATGGGGGAAATACAGCCTCCTTAGTCTTACATCTAGCCCCAAGCTCCAGCTGTATAGACATTCTCACAGTGTCAAATAACCTACTGTACAATAAACCACCCAATTATAGGGTGTAGGATTAACGTTTCATCCCAGAAAAACCGCTAAAATAAACTTATCTGGCAGGCGAAGGGTTAATCTGCAGAGGAGAGAAGGAGAGTCCAAGCCCTGCGTACGTTACTCGCCCAGAAATGCTCACAAAATGGCTGCCGCGGCAGGAGCCAATCAAACAAGGGCGCGAAGCAAGTGCTCATGGGAAACGTAGTTTTCCCAAAAAAGTACAACAAACAGTGCCCGAAGCCCCCTGAGCCCCCCAACACACTAGAAACATGAACCAGATGATAGAGCAAGGGCAAGTAAAATGAGCCATGTCTGAAGTCGCTAGGTTAAACGGTTGCAGAGATACGTCCCAAACAGTACAGTCCCATAGGAGTGAATGGAGCAATGGCGTCTATGCGGTAAAGTGCGCAAGTACACAATTTACACATTTTAAAGTAAAACATTAAAATGTGTAAATCAATAGAACATGTGAGGATACCCAAAAAACACTAACCCAGTAGGAAAAGTGTTAGAAACACCCCCCAAAAAGTGCCAAACCAGCAGTTAAAGGGTTAAGTTACCACATAAACCTGCTCCAAACACCCAACAGACATACAGATATACCTAATGAGTGCAGGAGTGCCAATAGGAAATCCAGGAATACACCCCTGTGAGGAGGGGCACTGTGGATCAAGCGGACCTGCAGCACTCAAAGGGTTGCTCACCTTTCCTGCAGATCTTCTGTCTTCAGATTACCATGTAGCAAAGTAGTAACCTTAGTGGGCAACTCCTGGGGAAGCACTTGAAATCAAGATTTCCGCCCTCAGGGCTTAAGGTCCACAAAAAGCACCTGGACACTGAGCTAGCCACATCTAAGGGCATTGTCAGTCATGGTAATCCACCTAATGGCGGTATTCCATTTCTAACAGAAAAATAAAAACGTTTCTAAAACTGTAGCAGAACTGTTCTCAGCCTGGTGTTGTCTTCACCAAGGAACAAACCTTTCTGGAGCTGATTGGCTAACTGCAGCCAAGGAGGGAAGGGAGGCTCCACCCCCTGCATACACTTCTAGAATTGTTCCTGCCTACTAAGGGGAGGATCGCCTCTCAGAGTTACCAGTAACCTGTATTGGACGACAGAAAATAGGATTTTAGTCTTACCTGTTAAATCCTTTTCACGTAGTCCATACAGGTTACTGGTACACTGGGAGGCGATCCGCCCCTTTAAGTAGGCAGGAACATTCATCTAAATGTATGCAGGGGGCACAGCCTCCCATCCCTCTTAGGCTGCACCTCAGTCAGAACAAGCCAGAATGATTTGAGACACTAACACTGACCAGAGATAGGAGAGAAGAAGAAGACCCCTGTGAGCATGCCCCAGAGGACTCCCACAGCATGCCACAGAAAAACCAAGCATGGTCTCTTGACAGGGTGGGAGACCAGTAACCTGTATGGACTAAGTGAAATGGATTTAACAGGTAAGACTAAAATCCTATTTTCACTGTCGTCCAATACAGGTTACTGGTACACTGGGATGTCCAAACATTGAGTTTTCCCAGAGGTGGGAAGAAGGCAAGGACCAGGCGCAAGGCCCCCAGCGTCACTAGAACTTCTATGAACCAACCGGTCATAGATCCCAACAATCAGAAGTGTCATGGACACCAACTAGGGGTAAGAACAGACCCCAAGAGCAAAACACAGCACACTGAACCAGAGCCAACAGGGCTCAACAGTAAGGAAGCACTGAGAATCTCAGAAAAAGAAAATCCTAGACAGGCAAGACTGCCTCCAGGACCTTCCTCCCAAAGCTGGCATCAGCCGAAGCCAGCACATCCACACGGTAGTGCTTTGAAAACATGTGCACAGAGGACCAAGTTGCCTCCCGGCACAGCTGATCAGGCAAGAGGCCCCAATTGATCTGGTAGAATGATCAGTGACCCGAAAGGGCACGTGTTTATTCCGCAATTTGTAAGCCTTACGAATAGTAGATTTTATCCAAGATGCAATAGTCACCTTGGATGCCGGTCTCCCTGCCCTAGGCCCCTCAGGAATGACAAACAGAGCGTCAGACTTCCTGATAGACTCAGTGCGATGAACATAAAATTTGAGACAACGCACTACATACAACAAATGAAGATCCCTCTCCTTGTCAGAGGAAGTGTTAGGGCAGAAGGAGGGCACCACAATCTCTTGAGTGATGTGAAATTCGGAGACAACCTTAGGTAAAAATTCCTTGGAAGTGCGAAGCACAGCCTTATCCTTGTGGAACACCAGATAATGAGGTTTATAAGACAAGGCTTGTAACTCTGCCACCCGGCGAACGGATACAATAGCCAAAAGGAAGGCCATCTTCCAGGTCAAAATGCGTAAAGGAATAGTAGCTAAGGACTCAAAGGGGGGTCGTTGGAGAACCCCCAGAACTAGATTAAGGTCCCATTGAGGAGCTGGACTCTTGAAAGCGGGCCGAACGTGAGCCACACCTTGGAAGAAAACTTTGATATCAGGAAGAACGGCGATGCGCTCCTGGAAAAAGACAGAGCGCCGAAGTCTGAACCTTGAGAGAACTCAGACTGAGTCCCTTCTCAACACAGTCCTGTAAAAAGGCCAGGACAGTAGGAAGATGGAAATCATGCGATAGGTCCCTATCAGCACACCATGCAACGAAGGTTGACCAGACTCGGTGATAGATCTTAGAGGACACTGGCTTACGAGCCCGAAGCATTGTAGACACTACAGAAGAGGAAAAACCCTTTTTCTTCAGAATTGAGGATTCAACCTCCAAGCCATCAAATGAAGACGATGAACATCCTCCTTCCACAAGTAACCCTGAAGCAGCAGATCTGGACGAGAGGGAAGCGGAAAAGGTTCCGCTACAGCCATTGCCATCAGGTCCGGATACCAGGACTGACGAGGCCAGTTCGGAGCGATTAGGATGACAGGACAACGCTCCACCTTCAGCTTCTGGATGACTGATCAGCAGAGGAAGAGGAGGAAAGATGTAGGCTAGGGAGAACTCCCAAGGGATGGACAAGGCGTCCACTGCCAGGGCCAGTGGATCCCTCCACCGGGAGCAGAACACTGACACCTTCCTGTTGTGCCTGGTTGCCATCAAATCCACTACAGGAACCCCCCACATCTGGGTTAGAAGGTGAAACACCTCTGGATGAAGAGCCCACTCTCCGCTGTCGACTGTGTGACGACTAAAAGTCTGCCATGACGTTGTCTACACCTGGAATGTGTACCGCTGAAATGACGGGAACATGTGCTTCCGCCCAAGACAAAATGGCCTTGACCTCCAACCATGCGGCGAGACTTCTTGTTCCTCCTTGCCTGTTGATGTAAGCCACTGCGGTGGCGTTGTCGGATCTACTCTGACTGGACAACCCTCCAGTTGAGATTCCCAATGTCTCAGGGCAAGGAATATGGAACGTAGTTCCAGAATGTTGATGGAGAGGAGAGATTCCTCCAATCCCCACTTCCCCTGTACACTGAAGCGACCCAACATTGCCCCCCCATCCCAGGAGGCTGGCATCCGTCGTGACTGTGGTCCAATAGGGGATCTGGAAGGATCTCCCTTTCAGGAGATGAGACAGATCCAACCACCATTCCAAGCTCAACTCGACATGAGGAGGCAGAGAGACGGACAGCTGCAGATGGTATGGACGATTCCTGCACGTCTGGATCACGAGCCTCTGAAGTTCCCTGGTGTGTGCCATAGCAAATGGCACCGCCTCTATTGTGGAAATGAATTTCCCCACCAGGGAAGTCAATTTCGGCACTGGAATCCGCTCGAGAGTCAGAATCTTTGATACTCGGAGAGCAATCTGATGAGCCACCTCTTCTGGTAGAAACACCATGCATCGTTGAGTGTCGAACAGGAGACCCAGGAAGAGTATCTGCTGAGATGGGACCAAGTCTGACTTGTCCAGATTCACAATCCACCCATGGCGAGTGAGTGTCTGAATGCAAGCCTGAACCTGCTGGTGAAGGATCTCTGCTGATGAAGCTTTCAAGAGTAAATCGTCCATGTAGGGAGTCACTCTGATGCCATCCCGATGGATCACTGCTATCAAGGCTCCCAAGATTCTCTGAAAAACCTGCGGAGCTGTTGTCAGTCCAAAGGGAACAGCTGAAAATTGAAAATGACCTTTGTGGCAGGCAAACCTGAGATACCGCCTGATCTCTAGATGGATAGGGATGTGCAGATACGCATCCTGAAGATCCAGGGAGGCAAGGAATTCCCCCGGAGACATAGCAGCTATCACAGTGCGCAGTGATTCCTGTCGATAGTGGGTAAGTGGGTACTCACAACAAAGGAATTGAGATCTTTGAGGTCCAAAATAGGACGAGCTCCACCATCCTTTTTGGCCACAATGAACAGGTTGGAGTAGAATCCTGAACTTGTGTCCTCTGGAGAAACTGGTTCCAGGACTTTCGTCCAAAAGATCCTGAATAGCGTCGAACAGACGCCTTTTTGTAGGTTCCTGAGAAGGACGAGTAAAATGGAACCGAAAAGGAGGGAGAGAGGAGAAAGGGATCCTGTATCCCTCTGACACCACCTGAAGAAACCAAGGGTCCGCCACTGACTCCTCCCAAGTCCGGCGAAAGATGTGAAGGCGCCCACCTACAGCCGGATGCGGACCCGGGTTCGGCGAGTCATGCTGAAGCAGTCTTGGAGGCAAATTTGGGCTTCCAGGACTGTTTGGGCTTGGAGGAGGTGCGCGAAGCAGGCAGAACCGCCTGGGACGCGGAGCGTGTCTCAGTTTGGAAGGAACGAAAGGAACAATTGCGTTTAGCTGGGAACTTCGTTTTGAAGACTGAGGGTAGAAGAGTACTTTTACCTCCAGTAGCCTCGCTAATCAATTCCTTTAATTCAGATCCAAACAGGGAAGTCCCTTCAAAGGACAAAGAAAGCAAAACTTTCTTGGAAGCGGTGTCAGCAGACCAAATTTTTAGCCAAAGAGCGCGTCTAGCCACCACGGAGGAAGTGGAGGCCCTCGCCATCATGCGCACTGCGTCAAAAGCAGCGTCAGAAACATAGTTCTGAGCTTCAGAAATATTAGCTAGGAGTTGCAACTGCTCTGACACTGGCGCATCTTGGCGAACCTCCACAGTAAGCTGTTCAGTCCAGACCGCAATGGCCTGGTTAATCCACGCCACAGCAAAGGTTGGACGCATGGCAGTACCAATAGAGGCAAAAAGAGACTTAAGACAGGTCTCTAACTTTTTGTCCGTCCAATCCTGTAAAGCAGAAGCATCAGATACAGCCAAAGCAGTAGATTTAGACAATCTAGAATCTGGAGCATCCACCTTAGGAGGATGAACCCATTTAGCCAGTTCAGTCTCAGGAAAAGGATAAAGTTTGGCAAACTTTTTTGAGACTGAAGAGGACCTATCAGGATTTTTCCACACATCAGAGACTAGGAGTTCAAGAGTAGGATTAGTAGGAAAACATGTAACAGCCTAAGAAGGTTTCTGAAACACGTCTGTTGGGTCAAGAGTAGACTCCTGACGCAAAGGAAGATTGAGGGTGGTCAGCACCACCCTGATCAAACCCTCCGCAGAGAGTTCAGGGTCACATTCATAAGGGTCCCCAATGGATCTGGTAGACTCAATAACTGTACCATCCTCAACATCAGAATCCTGCAACAATTCTTCCTCAGAAGAATCAGTGAAGTCAGGAGCTCCCTATGGCTTGGGCAGGGAGGTCCTGACAGTGGAGGGGGTCTGCCATACTTGAAGAGCCCCCTGAACCTGAGAGGGAAAGAGCTGAAGAGTGGATCTGAGATCCCTAGTTGCAGCCTTGAACTCTTTCACCCATGTTGGCTCAATAGTGTGACTGGAAGGCCCCGGGTTGCTGTCATGACCTTCAACACAAGTTGGGCATAAATGACCAGAAAATTCTCTAGGTAGCCCTGCGTGACAGGAGGAGCAAAACGCAATGGGGGAGACAGATACCCCAGCCTCCTTCGTCTTAGGTCTAGTCCCAGGCTCAAGTGGAGTAGACATGCTCACAGCGTCAGATATACCCCACTGATAGGAATCACCCAATTAAAGTGTGAAAGATTAATTATTCACCCCAGAAACGTTTAAAACTAAACTTATCTGGCAAGCGAAGGGTTAATCAGCAGAGGAGAGAGAGAAGGTCCGGTCCCTGCGTAGTATACTCTATGAGAAGAACTCACAAAATGGCTGCCACGATGGGAGCCAGTCAGAAAAAGAGCGCGAACCGAGCGCTCATGGGAAACGTAGTTTTCCTCATCAAGTACCCCAAAACAGTGCCCGAAGCCCCCCCCAAGTCCCCCAACACACAAACCTACAACTGGATGATAGAGCAAGGGAAGACAAATAAAATGAGCACTCTCTGAAGTCGCTACCAGAGATACGTCCCACACAGTGTAAGCCCATAGAGAGTAAAGGAGCAATGGCGTCTATGCGGGAAAAGCGCGCTTAAAGGCGCGGAACATTTCTAATAAACATTACCCTTAAAGTAAAAGTTCCATAACCCATAGCAAACATATGTACTATGAAAACAAACATTACCCAACCAAGGCAAACTTTGAAAATGCCCATAAAATAGGAAAACCCAGCAGAGAAAGGGATAAATCCCACATAAACTGCTCCAAAACTCAGACATACACCTATACATTGCATTAGCAAGATATATAAAAACACCCAATGAGCGCTGGAGTGCACAATGAGAACTCCCAATTACAATCCCAATGAAGGGACACTGAGGGACAAGTGGACCTTCGGCACTCAAAGGGTGGCTCACCTTTCCTGCAGGACTTCTGTCTTCAGGTTACCAAGATCAGAAAGGAATTACCACAGAGGATAATCCCCAGGGAAATACTTGAAATCAAGTTATTCCCTCATCAGGGCAAAAGATCCACCAGAAGTACCCTGGAAGCTGTGCTATCCACTTTAAAGAGGGCATTTGACAGCCTTGGTAACCCGCCTAATGGTGGTATTCCATATTTGTAAAAAGAACAAAGAAACTAAAACTTGGAGAGCTGTTCTCTGCCTGGTGTGAACACACCAAGGAACAAATCATTCTGGCTTGTTCTGACTGAGGTGCAGCCTAAGAGGGAGGGGAGGCTCCGCCCCTGCATACATTTAGATGAATGTTCCTGCCTACTTAAAGGGGCGGATCGCCTCCCAGTGTACCAGTAACCTGTATTGGACGACAGTGAAAGGTACTTTTAGCTCCAGTGGGGTGACTGACGATCTTGTACAACTCTGCCCCCAAAGAGAAGGGATCTCTTCAAAGACGACATACATTTTAAGCAGAATCTGCATTCCAAATCTTCATCTACAAGGCAAGATGTGCTGTAACTGTTGGATGCCAACAGTCACCTCTAAGACAGCATCCTCAGTATAGGATGTGGTCTCCTAGAGGTAGCCAATGAGAGGGAAACTATCCTGTGCTGCTGCAGTTTGAATAGGAAGAGTGGTATGTTTGGATAATCAGGAAACATTAGGGTCATCTGTTGGTGGTTTGAACCAAATGTCCACCTTAGATTTAGAAAAGGGATACACCTTCCCCAATTTACCTGGTGTTTCCCACTTGTCCATGACTGCCAAAGTCAGGGAAAACAGCAGTGTTTGTTTTATTCATTTATTTTTTTAAACTGTAAAAAGATTTGGCTGAGGATTTAGAGGCTTGGTCAGTCGAACCTTCCAGGACATAAGATTCTGAAGCAGAGTCCTCTAATACAGAACCCTCTCCACTAGATGAATGGGGACTCTGAACTGGCACTAGCCAGTTCACCTTCATCATCAGAGAAATTAAAGTGTGATTAAAGAAACTTTAAGGGTTTTTGGCCTTTTAACTGGTGCGAGGTGTGCTTCTATTTACCATCTGTCAAAAAAACCTCCCTAATTTGGCAAGAGAACCTACTAAACCCTTGGCCCACTCTGGTTCAAGCATCAGGGGTACATTTTTGTAGAGGAGTAAGCCCTATTCACCTCCAAGTCCAAACATTTACAACATCCATATTGTATGTAAATTTAGAATTGCAATTTTTACACAAGTTAGAAATACATCACTTTAATTGCACATAGTTTTCTTCTCCTCTTTGTCATAATGTAGTAAGGGAGGAGAATCATTGAGCAAAGTCCCAATAAGGCTAAGTAAAATGTATAAATTGATCTTTAAAGGGATAGTATTGCTTGAAAATAATTTTAATTTTATATTGTAGCCCTTAAGACTTATATAATTTTTAGTTTTTTTTTTTTTTTTTTTTTTTTTTTAAATCTACCAAACCTTTATGGTTTGGGAGATATTAGCAAGTTCCCTTTTCCTGGCTGTTTTAGCCAAGGCTGCCATCTAGTGGACAGATTTGGAATCCGGTCCGCAGACCAGCCGCGGCTCTTCAGCAGTGCAGAGATCACGATCTTTAAAAAGAATTTCTTCATTTGAATGATCTACAGAGTGTGCTTGCAAGCCAGGCACACTTTGTAGACTGTTCCAATTAAGTAGTTCTTTTTAAAGATCGTGATCTCGGCACTGCTGAAGAGCTGCTGGCTGATCTGTGGACCGGATTCCAAATCTGTCCACTAGATGGCAGACTTGGCTAAAACAGCCAGGAAAAGGGAACTTTACTTGCCAATATCTCCCAAACCACAAAGGTTTGGGAGATAAGACATATCATTTTTAATGTTTTTAAGGGCTACAATATAAAATAAAATTATTAAAGTATTACTGTCCCTTTAAGTTCAGCTTCCTTCAAAACGAAACCATAATTTATAATTTGCAATTGTCCCAGAGGGACTAGCATAAAACATGCAACAATTCTAGTTCATACAGTGTGTCACTGACAGGATGACCACAGTGAAAGGGATAATAAATTGAAAGACTACGATTACCCACAAGGCAGAACGCCAGTAAGCAAAAAAGACCCATTGCTCCCAAGCAGCTGGCAAGGTCTGGGTTAACAAGTACCAGACGTATAACTAAATAACACTGCTCCTATGGAGTCAGCACAATTTAACTTCAATTTAGAGAGAGCATGGCCCTGCTCTTACAGACCTAAAGGAACCTGGTTTTCCTAATCAAAGGAACAACTGCTTCCAGGAGAAGCTCCGGAGCTGCAATGCAAAAGAATGGCTGTATAATCTCTTGCTCTCTGTGCGACAGAGGGAGTCCAATGTATTGCGAATAATGAGAAAATAAAATAATCCTGTATGCCACTGGAGTGTCCAGTGCATTGCAAATTAATGCATTGGACCACTTGTGGCACAGAGGGTTATATTGTTTTGTTTAATTATTCATACCTTGTTATGGGCAGGCACCACCAGGACCCATGCTTATGTCCAACAAATTAATAATCCTGTTTCTGCCACAGATAGGAGGTGTTGGACCCCTCTTTGTACAGCACAGACATTTTTAATTCAGATTTCATTGAGAGAGCATCAGGACCCCTCCAGTTATTGACCTCCTGGCTAGTCTTGCTGGGAGATTATTAATGGTGACACAGGGCAGTGCAGAGATAGGAGCCAACCTAAGAGTTTATGCAGCCTCAAAATGTTAAAAATGCTAAAGAATCTTTGAACTGATGCACCTCCTTTAAAAGGGATAGTATTACTTCAAAATTACTATCCCTCATATTGTAGTCCTTAATAAACTGAGTTAAATGACACCAGCGACATCTCTCAAACCTTTATGGTTTAAGAGATAGCCGCTTTCAAAGTTTCCTCTCCCCTGCTGTCAGCGTTCTGCTGCCAGCAGGAGAATCCAGTCTCTGAATCAAGCGGAGGCTCTTCAGCAGAGCCGATATCTCGTTATGGAAGGAAAAATGATTAACTGAAACAGTCTTCTACGTGTGCTTGGTTATGGAAGGGATAGACAAGCACCAAGTTACCAAGCACACGTAGAAGACTGTTTCAATGAATCATTTTTCCTTCCATAACGATATATCGGCTCTGCTGAAGAGCCGACGCTTGATTCAGAGACCGGATTCTCCTGCTGACAGCAGGGGAGAGGAAACTTTGAAAGCGGCTCTCTCTTAAACCATAAAGGTTTGAGAGATGTCGCTGGTGTCATTTAATTCAGTTTATTAAGGGCTACAATATGAGGGATAGTAATTTTGAAGTAATACTATCCCTTTAAGGCAGCTTAAAACACAGGCTGACTGGTTGGGGTAAAGTGAAGTAGGGATGGTGTCTCTGGCACTCAGAGTTAAAAGGCTTTCCGGAACCAGAGGGGTATGCAACGTATTGCAAAAAAATGGTTTACATACCCCCGGCTAGTAAAGCAATAGCAACATTCCACATATCCCCCTCCTGCCGCTTTTACCTAATATAAGCCACCTCCCCTCAGATGTGGAATCTGGTCCCATGACCAGACAGATCTTGGCAAGGGACAATTTTCCTTACGGTGAGCATAAGGAACACCCGACAGGTGTTTCTTTATGCTGACTGACGATTGCCCCTCTCTGCAATCCACCCAGACAGTATTGCTGCTCTGAGGTGAGCAGTATTACATCAGTAAAAGGGGTGGGACTTGAACTACAACTGATAGTATTGAAATAACCCTCTCCATTGCCCAAATACTATGAAGGTTAATTGGAGCCGCTTTTATTGTGAAACATTAGTCTCCCTTTAAGGCAAATGCCCTGCCATCCTATCCAGAGGATGCTTTACCCCATGGTTCCTGGGTTCCACATTGGATAAGACAGTTGCTACAGCAGTATGCCCCTTAGAATGACAGTCCACTACCACTCATGCTTTTAATTCTACAACTGCACTGGTATGGCAGTCTTGTAACTCGCTTAGCTCAAATATGTGGGTTCAGCAAGTTTGCCTTTAACTGCATAAAACAAATTAATTCTAGTCTGCAATTTAAGATAATTGCATCTCCAAACCAACCCCCTTAAAATTACCTGCAGCAGTGTTTTTTTTTTTTTTTTTTTTTTTTTTTTTTTTAGAACACTTAACCCTTTATCTACTCAAATAAGACACATGGCTGTCACAACAAATTCTCAATGACACGGACATAATTTGCTAGTTTGTGATGGTCAAAGCAAACAACAGCTTTAAGTTGGAAGAATCTAACTTGTATTTTCTGATTCTTGCTCATTTCAGCAAGATCTTAACCAAGCTTTTTTTTTTTTGGTCATTTTATATTCTAATATACTGTACTTTCTAGAATCCCCCCCCCCATTCCAGGCATTTTAACCTGAAATAGTTACCTTGCCTTGTATTCACGGGTCATCCTTTATTCAAGCTGCTCATTGGATAGGAAGAAAGTCACGTCTCCCTCTACCTATAAGCTTCAAAATGATGGACCTGGCAGTCTTCTTCGCGTGCAGTCCACCTCTACAATGATGAAGTGCAATGGAAAGGTCCTTCCAGGACCCATCAATGCGTAAACTCCAAAACACATGGTTAGAAAGGTCCTGGAAGAACCCTTGTGAGTCTGCAGGCCACACTCCAAGAAGACTGCTAGGTCCCATACTGATGCTTAAAAGATAGTGGGAAAATGTGTTGAGAAAGTAGGGTAATGCATTTTGTGACCCTTTAGGAATGCAATGAGCGTTAAACAAGCATAATCAAGTCCCAGTTCAATAGTTCAATGTCCAGAAGGGGAAGAGAGGAGAAAAAAAAAAAAAAAGAGAAGAAGGTGGAAAAGCTTCCCAGTTGAACTTTATTGAAATAAAGTACATTCAATGTTGAAGAGGGTTCATCCCCCCCTCCATCCCCCCCCACTTTCCACCAACAGCACCCACTGACTTATCACTGATTGCACAGGCAAGCTTATATTACCGAAGACCTGCAAACGAGAAGGTAGAAGTAACACTAGTCTGAAATTGTGAGGTTCCCAGTAGTTTATTACTGCATTTCAAGTCCTCCATTCCAGAACTCTACTCAAATCTACGGTAATAATCCCTGGATACAATTCATTTGTGAAAAGGGGGAGGGAGTAGCAACTGAACACAGTCAACGAGAACCATAAAACAATGAAATTGCCAGATTCTTCATGGATGGTTCAAGTTGTCAATGCGGATGCATTCTACAGTAGCTGTAATGTTTCTAAGATGAGCAATTACCAAATTATATGCTTTGGGGTATAGGGATTAAGTGCTTTTCCAGCCAAGGTGCTGAGAGGGCAGTTTGTTATGACTGTCAATGTTCACCCTCACTTTGTAACCTGGTGAATGGCATGAGCAAGGTAGCCAACATTTCCTGAAGTTACTCCAGCCACAGAAATACGTCCATCCTTCGTCATGTAGATGGAGAATTCTTTAGTAAGTCGTTCCACCTGGTTGGAAAATGGAAGAAAAAAAAAAAAAAAAAAAAAAAAGAGAGAGAAATGAGGGAGGAGACAAACAAACCAAACTACATTTGAGGTGGGCGTTTAAGAAGGAAAAAGTCTGAACTTAGCTGCCCAATCCATCAAGTCAAAATATTGAAAAGTTTTCAGTTTAACAAGGTTTTGACGTTACAAGGCATTAACCCATGACGGTCCTGGCACATCATGGGTCCAACATGCGATAAGGACCCATGACGTACCAGGACAGTCATGGATGTCAGGGCTCCCCACGCAGCTGCAAGTTGTTCGGGGGGGGTCATTAAGTGCCGGCTGTGTACGCGCGGCCAGTCCTTTAGGGGGTTAAAAAGGTTTAATGTAAATCAGTGTGTTTTCCCATTTTAAATAAACATGCTCAAATAAATAAATATACTAGTGTCAGTTTTCCTGTGTTTTGGTTTAAGAGCCTATAATCTGCAGGACTTGGAATCTTATGCAAAATTACTGTGTCGCCCCTCCCCTATCCAATTTGCTCTGTGTAGCTGCTCTTAGTCCATGTAGTACAGATATAACAAGTAAACAAAGTCGTCTGAGGTGGAGAACACCTCCTATCCACTCTACCACATGAGCACTCTAATGTATAGCAAAGATAAAGGATACTAAACAAGAAAGGGAATCCCCTTAACAAGAGAAGCCTATAGGATCTCTCTTACCAGGACACAATCCACTGATTATTCTCTGGGAGGGAAGTCCTGTGTCGCACATCTCATCATTAAGTACAGAAAAATTCCCTTCTCTCTTTCATTCACTGTAGAACTCAGGAATCACGGGGATATATCACCACCAATATTCCAGGAAGGGAAAGAAAAACCCCTCCAAATATACCAGTTCCAACAAATATGGACCTCATCACTAAAAACAGGAACAAACATGTTGCAGGCCTAAAGAAGATCAGGAAGGACATCTATGCAGGCAGCCCAGCTTGTAGAATCTTTTGGTCAAAGCTAACAGCCAAAGCCAGCATATTAACAATCTTAGTTTACAAAGGTGTAGAGTGGAAGTTACGTTGTCCCGGTACACAACTGTTCATCAGAGCTATGAATCATATAGGTACAAGATGTGTCCACCGGCCTGGTGAAGTCATAATTCAAAAGGGCACAGCCTTCTGAGAACAGTCAATCCCAAAAGCTACTGATATCTGACTTCGACATGGCCTAGTTAGAATGAGTGCTCAGGGATGACTAAAGCAGATTTCCAAAATCATACATGAAAAGATCATAGTACTTGAAACACCTAACCACATACAATAGATAAGGTTCCTGTGGTGTATTTGATGGAGCTGGACAGAGAAAAGATAAAAACTACTTCCTTATTGATGCGAAACTCAAACATTAGGAAGGAACCATATGGGAGTCTGCAGAACCACTATCCGCGTGGAACAGGGGCCACAACTAGGATACGCCTTGGAAGAAACTCGTTTTTTGAGAAAGTAAAAATGACAGAGCTGAAATAACCCTCCTTCCTCAAGATGCTGGCCTCAAGAGCCAAGCCATCAAAGGCAAATTAACCTCAAGACAACACAGCTGACCCAAAGGCAGAGGGAGTCAATACAGCTCTACCACAGACTGAAGATCTGAAAGCCAAGCCTAATAGGGCCAGAACAAGGCAATCAGTGACATGAGCCCTCTCCATCTTGACTTTCCTCAGAACCCTGTCAAGCAAAGAAGACAAAATAAACATACTCCAGGAGAAAATGCCAAGTAATGACCATCAAGTCTACCGCACAGAACCAAGGAACCTTGGGGTTCATCAGAGAGACCCTTAGGTCCACTGACAAGAAAAATAGACAAATAGAGTAATTATGCTCTGAGCTCTCAGGATCCAGGGGTTGGCAACTGACAAAGCCTGCCACAATGTTGTCTATCCCTGGAATATAAAACGTGCAAAGACATTGGTGGCCACTTCAAACCTAAAACAAGTGCTTGATATCCTTAATTAATCTAATGCACAATATAAATATAAACTTCTTCCCCTTTAAGTCTTGATTATATGTACACCAAAGGTCTACCCGTGCATATGGTACCTAGAAAGCCTCTCCAATAGCTTCTTTTAATCCTGGACAAAAATATTGAGGTGCACCACGTATTCACATCGAAGACCTGTATGATCAACGTGATCATGAGTAAGCGTGTGTACACTTGAAACTAATTGATCAGAACCTAGCGAAGTGATCTACTTAGGGGGTGCCCACCAATTACCATGTCTGGTACAATTTGATGCTTATGTTTTGGAAAAATAAAGATTGATGTTTTTAATCATACACTGTCTTCGATGTGACTACGTGCTGCACCTCAATTTTCTTTATCCCTGGAATACAAACAGTTTAGAAAGCCAGCATGCGAGCCATTGTATGTATCTTTATTTATATAGCGCCATACATGTACACGGCGCTTAACAGAAGTTGAAATAATACAATACAAAAAACGACAGAACTGGGGTTAAGAGCATTAAGGTTAAGTACAATCATTACATTATTTGTGAGGGAAAGTGCAGCAAGGGAATCATACACTAGGAAAGGGACCCTGCCCCAAGGAGCTTACAATCTAGGCTGAATTCATATTGACAAACAGACAGTAAGGAGGAGTATTATAAGTGCAGGTACAAGGTGTGGTGAAAGAAGTGCAGAAGGATTCTGATGTGACTGTCAGTGTGCAGAAGGAGGACATTGCTATTGAGATGCCTCCCTGAGCAGGTGGGTTTTGAGGAGTTGCTTGAAAGTGATGAATGTGGATGATTGGCGAACGGTGATGGGGAGGGCATTCCAGAGTCGAGGAGCAGCCAGTGAGAAAGACTGTAGTCGAGAGATGGCTCGAGTGGTGTAGGGAGAGGACAGGAAGAACCCTTGAGAAGACCGTAGGGGACGGGAAGGGGTGTAGCGGGAGATAAGGGCAGAAATGTAAGAGGGTGCTGAAGAACAGAGTGACTTACAGGAGAGGAGGAGAATCTTGTAAGAAATACGATACTTTATAGGTAGCCAATTGAGGGATTTCAGGAGGAGATGAGATGGAAGGTACCTGGGAGCAAATGTGGTGATTCTTGCAGCTGAATTGATAACATTGAAGTGGAGAGAGATGAGAAGCAGGAAGACCAGAGAGTAGAATGTTGCAGTAGTCAAGTCTAGAGAGAACAAGTGCCTGAGATAGTGTTTTAGCTGTTGATAGGCAGAGGAACGGACGTATTTTTGCAATATTTTTTAGGAAGAAGTGACAAGTTCTAGTGACAGCTTGGATATGGGGGGGGGGGGGGGGGAGAAGGTTAATTTAGAATCAAGTATGACCCCAAGACAGCGTGCTTTGGATGCTGAGTGTATAACTCAGTTTTCTATTGTGATGGAGAAGGGGGTTGGTAGATGGGTTTTAGGAGGAAACACCACCAGCTCTGTCTTAGCCATATTAAGTTTAAGGTGGCGGTGGGCCATCCATGATGAAATGGCTGAGAGACATTGAATGACTCGAGATTGCACAGCTGGAGTGAGGTCAGGGACAGAGAGACAGATTAGTGTGTCATCTGCATATAGATGGCAATTAAATCCAAGAGATGAGATGAAATCACCAAGTGAGAGTGTGTAGAGTGAAAAAAGAAGTGGTCCCAGGACTGATCCCTGAGGTACACCTACCGAGAGGTCGAGGGGAGACGAGAAAGTGTTAGAAAAAGAAACACTGAAAGTACGTTGAGAGATAGGAGGAAATCCATTCTAGAGGTGTGTCACGGATGCCAAGTGTATGCAGTGTGTCCAGTAGGAGTGCATGGTCAACAGTGTCGAAAGCAGCAGATAGATCTAGTAGGATTAGTATACTAAAGTGTCCCTTGCTGTGTGTAGATCATTTGTGATTTTTGTTAGAGCTCACATAAGAATCAGCCAGACTTTGCCCCATCTGGCCACATTTCCCTTCTCTCCCTGGTGGTTGATGCAAGCCACAGCAGTTGAACTGCAGAAGAAATCTGGGGGGACAGAGCAATACTGCAAGGCTAGGAAGTTCAAGGACATTTATGGGCAAAGTCTGAGGACCCAGAGTGGTGCCATAATGCGTCAGGCTGGCATTTGTCTATCCGTGACTATGACCTAGTTTGGGATAACTAATGGCCATCTCAAGGACAGATGGTGCAAGTGAAGCTACCAGTGTAGATCTACCTTCATCCTGTCAGGCAGAAACATAACAGAAAAAGTGGCACTGTTGGCTTGGCCAGTTACTGAGAATTTCCAGCTGAAACTCCCATGTGAAATGGACTGCTTCCAGAGCACAGACTAGGTAGTCTAGTAAGTTAATGTACCGCCTGAGTCACCTGAAGGGACAACGATAATCTTGTTGGGGGCGGGTGTAAAGAGACATACACCATCCTTGCATTGCAGTGCTGAAGGAACTGGGATGGAACCAGTGGGGATTATGTAAAACGGAGGACTCAACCATGTTGCTCTGGAATGTCCTTTGAGAGCAGTCATTGCCAACATGGACCTTTGTGAAAATCCACAGAATGGATGCCAACTCAAGGGAATGTCTGCATTGGACCCCCCTGTGGCACAGACAGGGTTACATTTTTATAAGCCTCATTGGGAGGCATCCTGAGCCCCCAATGAGATTTAAGTAAAATAAAAATTCCCCCAACACAGGGGTCTCCAGCAAGGACATCCCCGCAGCACTCATAGGGTTAATTAACGGGGGTGTGGTATCAGGACTCCTCCTGAAGTCCCCCCAGTTATTGATCTCCCAGCCGATTCTGCAAAAGCTCTCCTGCCCTTCTCTCCTACCTCTGGAGTGAACCCGATCTGGGAAAGTTACCTAACGTCACCGATGACGTTAGGCGGCTTCCCCTGGTCCCGTCCACTCCTACCCAGAAGTGTGAGAGAGGGGAAAGGAGGGGAGGAGAAAGGGGAAAGGAGAAGCTGCGCTTCTCCTTTGGAGATATTGATCTCCCAGAGCGATCGGCTGGGAGATCAATAACAGGGGGGGGGGGGGGCATGAGGAGTGATGCTGCCCCCCCCCAATCCAAGAGTGCCAGGCACTTTTTTTTTTTTTCCCCAAATGCGGCCATTGCATGCCAGTTATACCGGCTTAAGCAATGACCGCATTTTAGATGTACAACGTACGAGCTTGGCACAGCAAGTACAGCTGTCCATTCTCGTACGTTGTAAGTGCTTGGCACTCTAGGGGTTAAGTGCCATGGCATCTGACAGCAGCAACACAGAAATTGGGGTGGGGGGTGATGTACCTTGCAAAAGCCCCAGCAGAAAAAGTATATAGAACTATAAGTTGTTTAAGGAAGAACCTTCCAGCAGGTGTTCCTCCAGGACCAATTAGTCTAAAATACCAACCTACTACATGCTTCTCTATATTTAACGCACACACACACACACACACACACACACACACACACACACACACACACACACACACACACACACACTTCAGCAGAAGAACTAGGGTCCTCCTCATAACAGCTCTCTAGAGAAGTCCAAATCAGCATTTACAGTAATGTGTTAAAGGGACTCCTGAAGGTCCCAACAATCAGGAGACCCCCCCTAAAATATTAAGTAAAAGCAGTATGAAATTAGAAGGGGGGGGGGGGTGGGAAACGGAGAGGGAGAGAAGAACAGAGAGGGAGACAGACCAGCCTTTATGTAAGCAATATCCAAAAGAGAAGGGACAGTCAAACACCACTTCATAATAAAGAGGCAGGCTAACTAGGAGAGAAGCTGTGTCTGTGTAACTACTGCAAGGTCACTTATAAAACTGAACATGCTCATTCACCCTGTAAGTGGACAGGAGTCTCCTCCGAGACCTTTTTTGTTTAAGTGCTCTAACCTCCTGAAGGAGGGAACTTTACCACTTAGTTCCACATAGGATGCAACAAAAAAATCTAACGGCTGTTCAAGTAAATGTCTCCCTTTTCCCTGTTGCTCACTACCCTTGCAGGCTGTGTGTTAAGCCCACAAACAGTGTAGTTTCCTAATTAAGTTTCCACTTTAAGCTTATCTACCAACCTGCTCTGGACGGAGTCCAGTGAAACAGAACATGCCAATCTGATCACTGATGTGCTGCCAATTGTGAATGGATCCTTCCTTCTTCAGGTTTGACACCAATTGCTCACGCATGCTGATTATTCGATTGGCCATCCCCTTGACCTCCTGCAACCTGGATACAGAAATAAATGTTATATATCATAAGTGTGAACATCTACTCACCAGACACATCTAAAATATGTCCTACATGCAATCACATCCTCTGCTTATCTGAACACATACAGCCAGGGAGTGGCAACTCCAGTTCTGTTCTAATTTTCAGTTTAAAAGTGGAACTGTCACTTTGTAACAAGTAGATCATTTAAAAAGGGCTCTTCAAGTATAAAAATGTTAGCCAGCTCTTATTTTTAAACAATAAATTGAGATCTAATTCTAGTTCAGTCAATGCAAATGTGGCAGGCATGCCAGAGATAATATTCCACACAGCTCCCTATATCAACTGGTCAATACTAGATAATTTAAATTAAATATCTTTAAAACACCACACAGAACTACAGGGGATTCAAACAAAGTCACATTTGTCACCATATCAGTTTTAAAAAAAAACCCCAAGCCTGCGCCCCCCACCCAAATATAGGTTAACATTTAGCAACGGTAAGTTTAGTTGTAGATGTGTGTTGTGTGTTGTAACAAATTATTTTATATTGTAGCCATTAAAAAATCATTAAGAATGATATCAGTCTTTTCTCTCAAACCTTTATGGTTTGAGAGATATTCACAAGCAAAGTTTTCCCCTCACTGACATCACCGCTCTAGCTGTCAGATTTGGAATCCGGTCTGCAGACTAGCCGCGGCTCTTCAGCAGAGCCGAGATCGCAAGATAAGAAGAACTACTTCAATGAAATGGTATACAAAGTGTGCCTGGTTTGCAAGCACACTTTGTAGATCGTTCCAATGAACTAGTTATTTTTATATCTTGCTATCTCGGCTCTGCTGAAGAGCCGCTGGATGACCTGTGGGCCGGATTACAAATCTGACAGCTAGATGGCAGACTTGACTGTTTTGGTCAGTGAGGGGGAAACTTTGCTTGTGAATATTTCTCAAACCATAAAGGTTTAAGAGGTAAAACGGATATTGTTCTTAATGATTTTTTTAATGGCTACAATATAAAACAACATTTTTTGAAGTATTACTATCACTAAGTTCCTTGAGTGTGAAAGAATGGACTCATCTCCACTGGCCACAGTATTCATCACAACAGGAACAACTTACAATGGATTCCTATTGGAGGGGGAGGGGAAAGAGATAAGGGGATTTTTGAACTTAAAAAATAAATCATTTTCTCTTTGTCCATGCATGCCTCAATGGGACTATGGGAGTATAGAAGAGTGCCTTTAGGAGGCAGCGCACTCAGACTCCTTCCACTTCCAGTTGCCTATAACTCCTCCTTCAGCTGTTTATGGTCTTTTTTGCTTAGCAAAGTCAGAAGAGTAATCAAACACTAACAGAGCCGCTAAATAACAGGAGAACATCCCTACCCAAAATTTGTTTTCTGTGGGCGGGATGCCCTGTATCCCTCAGTGGACTTAGAAAAGCATTTATTGCCAAGTACGAAAATCCCCATTTCTCTAGTCACTGAGGGATTCAAAGACCACAAGGATGTGCCAAAAAGTGAGGGTGCTAAGGAATTTGATCAATGGCCTGCAAAACTTTGAGGGCAAAGCTGGCATCTTGAGATGCAAAAAAAAAAAAAAAAAAAAAAAATTTATATATAATTTTTTTTTTTTTTTTAAATAAATTTTGAACGTATGAACAGATGACCACGTTGCTGCGGTCCATGGATGGAGTGCATCCTAGATGGTGATGCCATCATTTCATTTTTGGAGTCTGCCGTGGCCATTGAGGTGTTGGGGGGTACTTTTGGTGGAGAGCATTACCTACTGCCGCAAGGTATTTGTTTGTGCATGCTCTCCTTTGATGGAACTCTAAATGCAGTGGTGGTGGTGGGGGGTTTAAGATTGAATTTCTCCCCCTCGTCTTTTTTGATGGGTTGGTGGCATTCCTTGAGAATAGAAGGGAGTGCCGAGTGTCTCAGTCCTGCCCTATAGGGTGTGTGCTCTTTGGAGGTTTTAATAGAGTGATTGTTTAATGTCTGGCATTATAAATAGGAGGTACTCTATGAAGGTCTTACTTTTTTTTTTTTTTTGTTTTTTCTCCTGATGAAGTGAAATGGTATGTCAATCTCAGAGAGGATTTGTATTGTTTTCCCAAACTATCTGTGCAGTCATTTTACTTTTTTCATATCATGTGGTATACGTAATACCTTATTTTTAATAGTATTTTTTTTTTACCTTTATTTTTGGAAACATTTGTCCATATACACCCTGTTCCAAATTATTATGCAAATGATATTTAAGTGTCACAAAGATTAAATATTTTGTTTTTCAGTTTAACTCATGGATGGCATTGTGTCTCAGGGCTCTTTTGATCACTGAAAACAATCTTGGACACCCGTGATAATTAGATTGCCAGGTGAGCCCAATTTAAGGAAAAAAAACTACTAAAGGTGGGTGTTCCACATTATTAAGCAGAGCACCATTTTCAAGCAATACGGGGAAGAAAAAGGATCTCTCTGCTGCCGAAAAGAGAGCAATAGTTCAATGCCTTGGACGAGGTATGAAAACATTAGATATTTCACGAAAATAGTGCGATGATCACGCTTAAGTTAAGAGCACAGACGGGTTAGTGCAGATAAAGGCACATTGAGGAAGATTTCTGCCAGATCCATGCATTGGATCAAGAGAGCAGCTGCTAAAATACCATTACATAGCAGCAAACAGATATTTGAAGCTGCTGGTGCCTCTGGAGTCCCACGGACATCAAGGTGTAGAGTCCTCCAGAGTCTTGCAACTTTGCATAAACCTTCTAGTCGGACACCATTAACCAATGCTCACAAGCAGAAACGGCTGCATTGGGCAGAAAAATACATGAAGACTAAATTTTCAAACAGTCCTGTTCACTGATGAGTGCCGTGCAACCCTGGATGGTCCAGATGGATGGAGTAGTGGATGGTTGGTGGACGGCCACCCTGTTCCAACAAGGCTGCGACGTCAGCAAGGCGGTGGTGGAGTCATGTTTTGGGCCGGAATCATGGGAAGAGAGCTGGTCGGCCCCTTTAGGGTCCCCCAAGGTGTAAAGATGACCTCTGCAAAGTATGTGGAGTTTCTGACTGACCACTTTCTTCCCTGGTACAGAAGGAAGAACTATGCTTTCCGTAATAAAATCATCTTCATGCATGACAATGCACCATCTCATGCTGCAAAGAATACCTCTGCATCAATGGCTGCTATGGGGATAAAAGGAGAGAAAGTCATGGTGTGGCCTCCATTCTCCCCTGACCTCAATCCTATTGAGAACCTTTGGAGCATCCTCAAGCAAAAGATCTATGAGGGTGGGAGGCAGTTTACATCCAAACAGCAGCTCTGGGAGGGTATTCTGACATCTTGCAAACAAATTCAATCAGAAACTGTCCAAAAACTCACAAGTTCAGTGGATGCAAGACTTGTGAAGCTGCTATCAAATAAGGGGGGCCCTATGTTGAAATGTAACGTGACCTGTTAAAATGTTTAAAAAGTTAAAATGTTGTTAAAAGTTTGATTGAAATAGCTTTTGATTTCAGTAAATATGCTGCAAACACAACAAATGACAATTTTCAGTTCTTTACAACCTATACAACCTATAAAGTATTTTGAAACTTACGGTGCGTAATAATTTGGAACAGTGCATTGTAAGTTTATGTTTAAAAAAAATACTGTTATCATTAGGAGGTTTGTTCAATATAATTTGAATTGTACTCTTAATAGCTGAAAACATGAGAATTATGCCGACTGTTATTTACATCAATTATTTAGGTAAATGAGAAAAATATAATTTGCATAATAATTTGGAACAGGGTGTAGTCCCTACAGTCTGTAGTGTAGGGACCCAGAGTTCAAGGGGTGTATTGTAGTTTACACAGTGGGGTGGGAATCGCCGCAGTGTAACTATCCAAACCCCATATTAACATCAACATGGAGGCTTTGCACAGAAAGTTAATGGGAAGAACAAGAATACCAATACCAGGCTATATAATGGGGAAGCTCTTATTTCTTAGAGGCAGAACAAAAGCCTAATTTGCACGTACAATACCTTGAGAGCATAAGGGTGAAGGTGAAGATACTTGATTACTACACTCATACACCTTCTGTGCTGGCTGTTTTTTTCTTTGCTTTGTATAGTTATCCAACAGTAGCTTGATTTTCAAGGCCCATGAAGTACTGATGAGTCAAATGAGCTGTGATTTTGAAAGTTACTGGGACAGACTTTAGCCAGTATGCCTGTCTTATAGTCTCTTCAACCCGTAAATCAGTGGTTGTCTTTGATGCTAGTCTACCCTTCTTAGGGCCTTCAGGAATAACAAGTCAGTCTATATACATGTGAAGGGATCTAACTACAGGCTGGCATCTGTTTTGATTACGTTCCATTCTGTTATTTAAAGTTGTATTCCGCTTAACTGGTTTGGACTTCTGAGTCACCACTATAGTGATTGTTTGGCAGTCTTTGGTGAAGATGTTCTAGATCAATTATGGAGTCATTACAGTTGTAAAGGTCTCATGTGAAGTTGAGGGAAAAACTACTATTGTGGCTCCAAATTTGCCCCACTGTTCATGCATTTTCTGACAAATTTTTGGTTGTGTGAAAACAAATTTAATTCTCGTATGCATTTCCGAGATTGTGGTTAAGTAATCTCAGAGTCTGATTTTCCGAAATGAATCAGTCCCATGAATTGTATTTTATGGGATAGATCCAACTGAGATTTGTTTAGGTTTATAATCAAACTGTGATCCTTCATTATTTATTTTCACAGTAAGATGTTAGCGTTAGTTACTGGGAAAGAGCTCTTAGTAATAGATAATTAGATATGGGGTCAGATTTACTCCCTTTGATTGAAGATGGGCCGTAAGTGGGGCCATTACTTTGGTGAACACTCTTGGTGCTGTGGCTTATATGAAAAGAGACTCTTTTGAAGTGCAAATCAAAGGCATTGATAGTGTCTGGGCCAAATCTGTATATGCATCTTTGGGGTCCAGTGATGCCATGTACTCTGTCGGTTCCACGGATGCCATCACTAATCTGACCGATTCCATCTTGAACCTGGGTACTCAGAAACCAATTTAATGCCTTTAAAGTCCAAGATTGGACAGAATACTTCATTTTTTTGGCAGGGATGGGGTGATAAGATTAGAATAAAAGCCTTTAAACTGTTGTACTTTTGGAACTGGGATTACAACCCGTTCGCTATGAATTGTCAAAGTGCTTGATGGAACTCCTCTTGAAGGTGTTTTTCTTTGGGTACCCTGGACATGAAGAAACAAGGTGGTGATGATAGAGAAGTTTTTATCTGTAATAGATGTCCTACATTGCTGAATATATTGTGGAGTCTTTCCCCTATTGGAGGATCTACAGGAAGCTCCGAACTCCCACTTTCATGCTGTGGATGGCTTGGGCTCAGGTGATAAATGTTTCTTCCGAGTCCAACCTGGTTTAGTGTTTCCGCAGCTAAAAGGAGTCTCCTGATGTACCGGAAGACAAGTGTCGGGATGATATGCAATGTTTTTCATTTTGAAAATCAAACCTGCAAAGTTTGTTTTGAGAAAAAAGTACTTTTACCTCCTGTAGCTTGACTGAGTTTTGTCAAGTTCTGTGCCAAATAATACGCCAGTGAATGGCAAGGCCACTAAACCTCTTTTGGAAGCAGAATCTGCTTTCCATAATTTGAAAAACACAAAGAGAGGAGGCACTCCTAGTGTGGTATGTAGATAGTTCACAATTGGAATATTACCAGATAGACTCTACTCACAAAAAAGGTGTTCAGTGTGAAACATATATTTCCACTGAATTCCGAACTTTTAGGGAACTTGGACCGTCCCAAAGGTCTACTTCAGGGTGTGTATCTCTATGGCTGCACCTCTTCAACATCCATATCCAGGAAGCTCATATAAGAAAAACACACAAAGACAGAGGGCGCCCAATAGTGCAATTTGTAGTTGCTAATTACAAGGCATATGCCCAGAACCAGCACTTTAAGCTTGTGGAGAATTCAAAGTCTGTCTCCACTCAGATTTCTACAAACAGATCTGAGTGGAGACAGACTTTGAATTCTCCACAAGCTTAAAGTGCTGGTTCTGGGCATATGCCTTGTAATTAGCAACTACAAATTGCACTATTGGGCGCCCTCTGTCTTTGTGTGTTTTTCTTCCATAATTTGAGCCATAAGGTACTTCTTGTTGCAACTGTAGTAGCTGAACACTTAGCTGCCATTTAAGCCATATACAAGTCTGCCTCACCTATATAGCTAGAGGCTTCTTGTAGATAACCCATAAATGGGAGTATATACTCATGGCTTTGTACAATTGTATTTTCCAGGCTTCCACTGCTCTGCATGCCCATGCTGAAGCACGGTGGCTCAGTGGTTAGCACTGTTGCCTTGCAGCGCTGGGGTCCTAGGTTCAAATCCCACAACATCTGCAATGAGGTTGTATGTTCTCACCGTGTTTGCATGGGTTTCCTCCGGGTACTCCGGTTTCCTCCCACACGCCAAAAAACATACTGATAGGTGAATTTAGATTGTGAGGCTCAATGGGGACAGGGACCAATATGAGTGTAAAGCGCTGCAGAATCTGCGTGCGCTATATAAAATAAAGAATTATTATTATTATAAAATTATGACCCAATGATTTCTCTCTGGCCTGAGAACATTAATCTGTTTCATGTGTCAATTTTCTTATCTGTTGTATCTTTAAGAACTGCTACACTTTGTATTAGAATTGTCGTACGTTTAGATAATCTGGCTATTGTAGAATCTACCGCAGGAGGACCAAAAGTGTACTTTGTCTTGAGGAAAAGGGTAGATATGTCCAAATTTCTTCTTAGGTAGAACCAAGGATTTATCCTACGCCATTCATCTGTAACTATTGGTCTAATTCTGCATAAGGTGGAAGCAGGATTGAAGATTTTTATGCTTAAAAAGGAATTTTGATGATGTATCTTTAGTTTGTTCATCAGGACACCTGAAACTTCTAGAAGAGATTTAATCAATTTACTGATTCGGTCTTCATCCTTAGATGACCACCAAGAAATGAACAGAGGTGGTTCACTGTATAGCTCCATCATTATCAGATGAATTTTGTAGAGATAGCGATATGTCTTGAGAGACTTATTGGTAAATACCTTTTAGTTGGCAAACGTGGCGTTTGTTAGCCATCTACTGCCCTTTCTAGGGTATTTGCTACTGGATCCAGGAAAAGCTTTTGCCCATTCTAGTTCAAGATTTGGAGGGAATTCCTTTGAAGGGGTAGCCCAGTTATTGTTTGGTCTGAACACTGCACAACATAGCATTAGTTCCTGAAACCTTGTTAGCACAGGCTGTAGTGAGCTTAGGTTTCTTTTCCTCAGATAGGATCAAAAACTTAAATTAAAGCAATTTGATTTGTATTGCCACAATGGAACTTGGAATCAATTAACTTTGCTTATTATGAGGCAATTTTATACGTATTGCCCCAATGGAGCTAGTAATCTGGGTTTTTCTGCTCCAATGGAACTAGTTTTGCATGCATTATGTAGTCGCAATGCTCTGAGAAGGCACGTAAAGTCTGAATGTGCGGTTGCACTACCTTAATGTCTGCTGTATCAGAGGCCCATATTACCATTCCTTGTTTATATGAGCGATGCTTCTACTCCGCATATTAAAGCGGAACTTTCACATGTTAATAAGCCGCCATTCAATCATTAAGCATATGGCGACTAGCTTGAAAATACGTGTCTTGCCTATAAAAAGTGACCAGGTTAGTGTAGTCTGCGTGCTTCCACTTTAACCGGAGCATGAATGAGCAAGATTTATGCCGTTTCCACAAATTAATGTGCCTCTCATTTCAGTTAATGAAACAAAACGAGGGCTGTATTAGACCTGTATCCTTAACTTCTGAATGCCTTACTCCGTCTAAGAGCTGCATATATTCTCTCCTACTCAAACAATGGCTGAATATGGACGTTCACCATTTAATGTAAATGTATGCTGTTCCAATGGAACGGAGCATTAATTGTTGGTGAAGTGTTCAGTCCAAAGACTTGGGGTTTGTCTCTTCTTGTGCAACATGAAGGCAAATAAATTAAAATGAATAAAGAAAGTAGGCTAAATAATAGTAAGTATATGTTCATTTTCTCCTGAAAACACACACACACAAAAATCCCTATATCTCCTGAGGGACACTTTCAAGACTGACAGTTAAATAGCTGAAGGAGGGGTATATGCCCTTGGAAATGGGACGAGCTTCAGAGTTCCCTGCCTCCTAAAGGCATGCTCCTATAACCCCATGGTTGATGCTAGAGAAATACTATATTTGAGAGATTGTTTAAAATGTAAACACACACCGCTCCCTATCAGTTGAGGACATCTAGAACAGTTAAGAACGTTTCCTTTCCAAAAAAGGTTTATAGCGGAGGGGGGGGGGGGGGGGAGGAGGCACACACCCCCTAGAGACAAATGTGCAGAAATAAAGGTATAGACCACATTTAGCCTATGTGGGCAGAGCAACATAGTATCACTAATGCATTACCACTCTTTGCGCAGTTCAGGCTGGGTCAGTATTGAAGCCGCAATCCGTGCACCATTAATAGGGGGGTTGGAATACATGGGGCGAATCAGGATCTTCAGCTGGGACTCCACTCTCTTTGCCTCATCAGCATCACTGCAGACCACAGTGAATGCACCAACACGTTCACCTAGAAGGGTTGGGGGGGATAAGACACAAGAAGAGAATGACAGCTTGATCATGACCCAGCCATCAGATCCGCCAGGTACCATAAAAGACGGCCTAAATAAGTTACTTTATACCAAATGCATAAATGTATGTGTGCATAAGTGTTGTACAATGGCTGTGCCCTGCCCCCTACTTTTTTCCAGCACTAGCAGCTATAAAAAATAAATAAAATAAATAGTAAGTGAGAAGTGAATCCATTTCCATCCATCTCCTCTTGGGTGCCTAACACAGTGTTATTTAGTATTTGTGAGCAGGTGAGTTAATCAGGTTATTTAACTCACCTGTGCACAAGCCAGGAAATCCTAGAGACATGGCCTTTTAGGCCCCACCCACCCCAGAAAAGGGTTGGGAACCATCGACAGTTTTTCATAGCCAAATATTGTGAATTTAACATATAGGCAAAAGCCGCATTACAAAGCAGACTACCTCAGGCTGTAGAAGCAGTAAACTGTATGCAAACTAAGTCTGTGAACATAGTTATTTCTTTCAATGTCACGCAAGCTGCAAGAACCCCTGTGCCAAACGATTCTTACCATACAGTCCCATGTTTTTAGCGTAGGACTGAGACACCACCACATTCAGCCCCTCCTGGATGAAGTAGCGGACAGCCCATGCATCTCTGTCAGTATCACCACTGGCAAAGCCTTGGTAGGCCATGTCAAAGAATGGGAAAAGACGGCGACTCTGTTGAAGTTAAGGAGGCAGAAATAAATATTGCTAATTTGGGAGGGTGGGGGGAAAGAGGAGAGAGAGAGAGGGGGGGAGAGGGGGGAAAGAAAGAGGTGACAGAAGAGAGAAAAAGACAAAGAATTCCACACTCACTTTCACTACAGCAGCCAGCTCCTTCCACTGCTCCTGCCGGGGGTCGACACCAGTGGGGTTGTGAGCACAGGCATGGAACAGGATGATGCTCTGTTCTGGAATTTTCTTAAACAAATTATGCACAAGCTTAGATTTAGCAAGGTGTGCAAATAAACATGGTAAACTTAAAGGGATAGTAATACCTGAAAATAAGTTTAATTTTATATTGTAGCCCTTAAAAAAACATGAAAAATGATATAAGTCTTATCTCCCAAACATTTATGGTTTGGGAGATATTCAGAAGTAAAGTTTCCCCTGGAGTGATGTCATTGCTCCACCCTTCAGATTTGGAATCCGGTCACCCGACCAGCAGTGCCTCTCCAGAAGTGCTGAGATCATGATCTTTAAAAAGAATTTCTTAATTGGAATGGTCTACAAAGTGTGCTTTCAAGCCAGGCACACTTTGTACACAGTTCCAATGAAGTAGTTCTTTTCAAAGATCGTGATCTCTGCACTGCTGAAGAGCTGCCGGTTGCTATGTGGACCGAATTCCAAATCTGTCCACTAGATGGCAGACTTGGCTGAAACAGCAAGGAAAAGTGAACTATACTATATTTTACATATGAATATCTCCCAAACCATAAAGGTTTGGGAGATGAGACTTATATCATCTTTCATGGTTTAAGGGCTACAATGTAAAATAAACTTATTTTCAGGTATTACTATCCCTTTAAACTCAGAACCCTAGACAGTCCCCTGACCCATGTTACAAATAACTACTTTGTTAACATTTGAATTAATCAAAAGCCCATCTAACACAAGTGTTACTTTTGACTCGATCACATACTGTGTAGGTTAATTTTCAATGCAAGTGAACACTCACACGATTTTGCAGTGAACAGTGTTTCCTTCGAATCAATAGGCAAAGTTTATACAACTGGCAATGGATAATCTTTTCAAGAATTGAATATAGATGTTTATTATGCCAAAATATTGAGCGTACTCCACAACACAGATAACGCAGGTTACAGGGAGACCCTTACTTTCATACAAGTTTGATTGTGGCATGTATAATAGCAGGATTAACCTTGAGACAGATCTACAGCCCTATGGTAGGATGATGACCAGACCTCACTTAACTGGTGACATGAAAAATACAGAATGCCACTTTGATTTCAGTGCAGTTCTGAAATGTGTATATTTCCCCCATGTGACTCAGTGGAGTTCCACTAGACTTACTACATTGTTATTCCTAAAGGGGCAAAGACTAACAACACACACACACACACACACACACACACACACACACACTGATGTATTAAGAAAACATGGTGCAATTCTGAATCAAGCCAACTGACCCATACGAAAGATGAAAAATACTTCAGACTGCCAGTAATGCATCTCAATGCATTAAGCACTTGTATATAACTGGTGGTAAGTGGGACAATCCCTCCTAAAAAGGGGCACAGAGGTATGAGCCAATGTTCATACTTTTTTTTTTTTTTTTTTTTTTTTTTTTAAATATACAGTTAGTCAAAAGATGCAGAGTGCAAATAATCACAAGAATATACCATCTGTACCCATATTTCTATATAGATAAGAATAATAAAGTATTTCATCATTTATGTGGGTATACCAAATTGAAGGTTATATGGCTGAACGACAAAAAAAAAAAAAAAAAAATCACTAAAAGGTTAACACAATAAGTTAGTTATTCTCCAAGGTGCAACAGGTTTGCCCCAGAATGGCACCACTGTGTGCGTAACTGTCATTTACACATACATGCACTGTGGCACCACAGCCTCGTTCCACTTTTAGTCACAGAAAGACACACATTTCCCCCACTGTCCACTGGTAGTCAATGCAAAGGGGGCCTGGCGTTAAGCTCTTTGAAAAACCCGAGGAGTTTATAACATTCTGCAAAAACATTCTTTGCAAGCCACTCTGTGCCACAGCCTCACATATTAACCTCTTGGGGAGCACCCCACCCCCCATGTCAAAATGCATGGCAATAATGGGACTAGTGAGCTCAGAGTTAACACCTGAAAGCTTTGGCAATGAGTTACAGCTTGCTTATATCTGTAGTCAGACGGTGGCCTACCATGTGCTTCCTTGCAGAGGAAGGTCAGTATGTTTATGTGGAGAGAAAATCATGCTGGAGCCTCACATATTAACCCCTTGAGGTGTAGAATGCATTGCACACCTCTCTGATCCACAATGGATTAACACCAAGCAAACTTCTGCTTTGTTCCTGTGCATTTACTGTAGGGGTGTCGTGTCTGAGTTTGCACAAGATATTTGCCGCTCTTACATGTGTGCTTATATAATGTGTTTTTGGATAAATAGTTGCATCTGCCAGTATGCCAAGTAATACATGCGTTACCTGGGCTGGCACTCTTTGGAGTAAGTGGCATGCAGTGATCCTGACCCAGAGAGGGGACTTATGCCCACACAAACACTGAAGAGTTTACCATCAGGCCATATTTCTTACAGAAATGTCATCGAGAGCACCCGCAAAGTCAAATCCACAGGTCTTGGGATCATAGTATCGATAACCCTTCAGCTCCATCCCAGCATCTCGGAATATTGGAGTGTGATTACCCCAGGATGGTTTCGGCAGATAGACATCACGGCTGTGTTTGTAGAACCTTTGCTGTATGGAAAGAAGATTTTATTGCTGTGTTGCAGATTGTCAACTAAACCTACTCTTCCCAAGTCAAGTAACAAACACCTGAAAAAGCAATGTGCAAACCATGTTCTTCACAGAATGCATTGCCATTGCAGCTAGAGTAGATTGTTGGACACAATCAGAACGCATGTGTTGCATACATCCACGCGGGGTGTATCGATCCTAAAAGAAGTTTACTTTAAGACTACAGTTTTTCATTTGACTGGCATTTTATGGGGAAGTACAATCTAGGGTTCCTTTGGAAAGATACCTTATGAAAATATTTAACTGCATGTTAAGAGTTGGACAGTCAGATTGTTAACCCCTTAATGACCGGCATTCCACAGGTACTTGTGCTCTTAAGGACCTCATACACAACATTCGGGGAGCCAGTACATATGAGCGATCACATGCAGAGGCTAGCTGGAAGTGGCTGAAATGGATTGCTCAGGTCTTGGAGCAGTCAATTTTAGACTCCAACAATCACAGCGTGCCCAGAAAAGAGGTTATCACAAAAGTCATGACTTGCCAGGACTGTAACCGGTCCTTAACGCACAAACACTTGTGATGGTCCTAACTCATCACTGGACCTTAATGGGTTAACAAGTCTTTATATTTAGGGCTTCCAAATGGATGCGGTATAACCTACAAGTAAAATGCAAGCCAGACAGTGGTGGGAAGCAGATGGTGGCAGAAGGTGGGCATCCACCTGAAGCCATTTAAAGGTACGTGGCCTAAAAAGCATACTTTCCTGCCTCCTCTCTGGGCAAGAGTTTGTGTCCCTCTAGAGGTCGGGGGAATAAGGTTTTCAGAGCCCAGACAAAGAAAAACTGCACAAACCAGCCTTGTTTTATTTTCCCAACCTTCCAAGAGTAGCATTAGATAAATTCGTTCCAGACAGCATCAACAAGGTGAATCTTAGGTCAACACTCCAGGAAGAGTAGCTTACAAGAGGGCCAGTGATGTTGCTTCCTGGGGCACCGTGCCTGTGTAGCATGTCAGATTATACCAGCAGCGAAGCAGGTTGTGTGGATCCTACAGTCAGGCTCATCTACACCCGCAGGATGGGCTGCCAGGTACAAATACCAGCAGGGCACAGTGATGAGCCATCATGAAGTGTGAGGGGAAGTAAGGCATGCGTGAGGAGGCATTTAAGAGTAGTGGGACTCTCACTTTGGGCTAGAGTGACTAGCAAAACACAGTCATGGATACAGTTATGCAAGGGGTACATTAATCACCCTTGCAGGATGGAGTAATACATACAAGTACTTGTACTATTATTTAACTGTCTATCACAGGACATATCACAGAAGGGTCATTGTACAGAGAAACACCAATCATTACACCTGCATTGTTAGGGGAAGGGAGAAGCGTACTTCAGGAACTGTACCCGGTTACATATTGTACCAGTAAGAACATAACCCCTCTGAACTGCCCAGTGCGGTGTCTAGTATCAGCTCTGAAACTCACCAGAAAGTTGGCTCCAACACGTAGTGATCCTGTTCCAGAAATGGTTTGTACGGTGATGTACTGCAAAAGATAGGGGGTATACTCCGTCAAAGACCTGCTTCCTGTATCATATGTATTCATATGTTATGACACATATATCACAGAGAGAAGGAGGGAGGGAACACAAAAACACAAACACAAACATATGCAGCATTTGACAAATTTATTTATTGTGTAAATATCAATGTTTCGGCACAAAAAAAATAAATAAATAAAAAAAAAAAAATAAAAAATAAAATAGTGCCTTTCAAGGTATGGGAGGAGAAAAGGTGCCCTGGATTCTGTTGTGTCGAATACATGTTATTAAAGCGGATAATATATTAACGGTTTTATCTTCAAATTTCTCTACAGATTGCAATGGGAACCTGCTGGATATAAACCGTAACACCACACTTTGACAGCAATGTAATCTATACCAGGGTTAGGCAGCTCCAGTTTTCATTTACCATTAACTTGTTAAATGTAAAGGACCTTCCTTCTTGAAAACGAGCATACTGTGTAGAATACTTTCCATAAATACACATTATAAACAACTTCCATTTTCATAGAAAAGTTAGAGAACCCTGAGCAGGTGCCCACAGCACCCTGGTTGAGAAACACTGAACTAACTTTTTGAAAACAAAAAAGTTTTAAATGGTCCTCCACCTCTTCGCCCACACCACATCTCCTTCCTTGCCGTCCATGCAATGTTTCTAGGCAATGATTTGTACTCAGACAATGGTTTAGTGCTTTTTTGATACTCATATGATTATACAATTGAACTATTCTAAAGTCAATTTTGCGATTAATGTTCATTTTTTTCTGTGGAATGAGCTGATCTGTACATGGTGAACCAATTTTTTTTTTTAGCTGGGCCAAGCCCTAGGTCTTCTGGGGGCCTAACATTCCTAGGTCGGAAATATATTTAGATATTAAATGCCAGTAGTGAGATAATGGGTCTGTGCCCAGTATGACATGCATGGAGCAAGTGAACGGATTGATATAATGCCACTGGAAAGTGACAGCTGTACTGTCAGAGAGCATGGCCAGACCAGCTCAGTTTCAAATTAGTGCTTGACCTGACCTATGACAGCACATGCCAGCAACCTCTGAATCAGGGAGTAGGCAAGTAACTGTTGACAACCCACTATAAGTGCTATAAAACTACACAATCTATGATGTGATCATATGCTCATGTATCTTGTGGTTCCACACTTTGCCAAATGTCAACCAGCTGAAGAGCTTGTTAACAAAAATCTATCCTTGGGACCTCCCTACTGTGAAATGGTTATTAGTGTTCTGCACAAGCAATCCTACGCTTGCCATTTCCACCATCTCGAACAGTAATGCATCAGGTCCATTCACTGCATTCTATTTTGAATCATTTCATGGTGGTAGCCATCAATTTTAAGCCATGTTAACCATATAGCAAGCAAGTTCTATTTGCTTGTCAATTATAAGTTGTATGTTGTAGTTCCGCTACCGATTGTATGCTCTGTGGGTAAGAACAGTCCCACCTTCTAGCCAAGATCTCCCCCATATCACCCACAAACATTCACACCTCAGTTGATGAGACTTTGCAAATGATACAAGAACTATTCATCCGCTCATGTATCATTCACCCACTGGCCCACCTAACTATCAAGTAGTTTTTATTTTTATATCCATCCTTGTTCTAGTTAATGCTCAGAACACCATCTTTCGCTTAGCTTTGGCATCTCAATCTCTGAGCCTTTATCAGAGCAACTTATAAGAAAGCCAACTGTTACCCATCTCACAGCCATGTCATCAATCATGAGAGTAATGCACACCTCACTGACTCCAGCTGTAGAACACAACCACCAATCTAGAAATCAGTGGATTGGCTGTAATACACCACAAACTTGTTCAAGCCCTAGACGTACTGCAGAGCTTGAAGACTGGAGCTGCCAAACCCTGAAATAGAAATATGTAGAATAGTTTGAAATAATATAGTTTTTATTTGACTTATTGGTGTTAGGAAAAAGTATGAAGTTACTCAGACTAGTCTGATATTTTTATATTCTTACCCGTCCACTCTGAATAGTCTCATTGTTTTCACCAAGTGCCAACTGAGCTGATGCCCGGGTAAATTCAGCCAGGCCCCCAATGGGGAGGTATTCCTTGTCCAGATTCTTGGCAGTCATCAGCGCTTCAGCCTGACAAAGTAAACATTTTTTAACAAAAAGGTGTGGTGTATAAAAAGGCAAAATAGAGCAACTCTGGGGCAAAACGTACTGTAAGAAACAAATTCCCCAAATCTCCACTGATACAAATGATAACCTGATAAAGGCTAGAGAACCCCCACAATTTGCAAAACAATATGTTTGAGATCTCTCCTGTATTTAAGAAGTCAAAAACTCAATTTAGATCAATAGGATATTTTATTTGTTCCATACAGTGCACTTCGCTTGCCACATAATTGCTCCAGTTTGCATTCATACAGACCCAATGACTAGTATTTACCAAAGGCAACTTGAGCTTTTTAAAAGGGATAGTAATACTTAATTATTACTAATCCCTACATTAAAAATAAATGTATTGCCCCCGTGTCATTTCTCAAACCTTTATGGTTTGAGATAATCGCTCCTAAAGTTCCCCCTCCCCCAAAGTCAGCGTTGTAGCTAACTGAAGGGAAATCCAGTCTTACGATCATCAGGTGGCTCTGCAGCAGAGCTGCAATCGCGTTAATAAAAAAAAAAAAAAAAAAAATCTTTCACTAAAACGGGCTTCTACGTGTGCTTGCAAACAAAGCACACGTAGAAGACCATTTCAGTGAAAGAGTTCTTTTTTTTATTAACGCGACCTTGGCTGTGCTGCAGAGCCGCCTGACGGTCGTATGACAGGCTTCCCTGCAGTCACCTAGAACGCTGACTACGGGGAAGGGGGTCGAGGGCAATTTTAGGAGCGATCATCTCTCAAACCATAAAGGTTTGAGAGATGACACTGGGGGCAATACATTTATTTTTAATATGACCAATATAGGGATAAGTAATAAGCAAGTATTACTATCCCTTTAAGATCACCTTGAAGGAAGCAAGTTTCAAAATCACCTGTGTTTTGTTGAATAATTAAAACAAGAAAATAATCAGTCCATTTTTGTGCTGTGCCTTGCATTGATAGCAGGAACAAATTACATTCATCTCTCCTGATCTGTCCCCTGCATGGTCTTCTCCCTCCCAATACCCTTTGAGTTGGAGAGAGGTACAAATTGTGCCCCATCTATGGAGCTCAAAGATTTAACTACATGTAGCATTTGCCCTGATGTGGAGAGAGGTTCCTCGCCTACTGTAAAATGGGGCTGTGCCACTGAGTAAGTGGGGAGAGGGGTTCCAAGTCTTTCCCAAAGGCTCAAAGCAGAACATACACAAATCCGGTCTAAAACTGATTGTTAGGCGACTGCACAGCTTTGTCCACCACCTGCCATACAAAGAGTTAAAGACAGAATATGAAGATAAATATTGTTATACACACTAGTAATGGCTTAATAGAATGTGTGGGAGAGAGTGTGTGTGTGTGGGGGGGGGGGGGTAGAGAAAGATTTTTTTTTTGCCCAAGTAATTCTGTTTGACCCCTTGAATGCTAGTAAGGTCTGTTTAAGAAGTTTAACCTTTTGAAGAGTGAATGCATTGCCCACCTTTTTGGAAATCTTGTGTGCAGAGAACATTTAATAGTGAGCGGAAGGGAGACAGTTTCTCTAACATTGTGGGCAAATATCTCAAGCCAAATACCACTATGGCACCTTCCTTGATCACATAAAAGACATTTACCCCTCCCCCCCACCTTCATAAAATTGTGCACAAGGATATGTACAATAACAAACAGAACAACATTTTTACGTGACTCAGCCAGTCACAGCCTTGCCTACAAGCAAAGAATGGGTTAGCTATATGAATGATACAGAACAGGTTTGTTTGACAATGAATTTGATGTACAATCAATTGGCTGAGGGTAGAACAAGTATTGGCAGGTCACTACTAGGGAGACAGTTGAGCAATGTTCTGCCTGTCAGACTTTTCTACAGGTCAGAAACCAGAGTGCACAGCTATGTTATCTGGAAATCTACAGCAGCCTTTGATCCAAAGACACACACAATATTATGAAATCATGAAAAGAAAACATTAAAAAAAAAAAAAAAAAAAACACAACAACTTTGATTTCAGCTAACAGTTAGCTGGCACCATTCAACACCACAAAACTGGTTTATGTTAAGACAAGGTCCTTCAACCCTTTGAGTGTCAGAAAAGTATCCAATGCTTTGCAATGTACTGGATACCTCAGTGGCACTCATCGTTAAGATCAGACGTTTCTATTACTGCTTTAGGATATCAGTGAACAAGGAAAGTGGTAGGAGGTGCTTCAATCAGTTGAGAGCCATAAGATTCTAGGGGCTGTACTCTGGAAGCTAAATGGGTGCAACTCTGAAGCAAACCAGCTTATTCCATGCTATAATGCAGTTGCATTTTTTCCCCCTCTAAATTATGGTTTTAATCCCATGAATGTCTTAAAATGCATTGAAGACCTTTCTGGCATACTAACAGTTATTAGCCCCATTTAAAGTCAGTGGGAATTATCATTTCCCTCTTACAGTGCAGCTTGTTTGCTCCTCTACAGCTTGATGAATACCGTCCTACATTTCAATCACTGGGTCAGCTGATGTTTCACAACTACCCTTCCCCTCCCTGCAATTCTACAAAGTCATTTTACTGAATCCCAGGGGTTGCATAAGGACCAATCTCCCATGTGTCAGTTCAAATGGACAGGAGCCCAAACACTGACTGCATGATACTCAAGTGACTATTAGAGGGTATTTATTAAAGGTTATATGAAATTTTGCCATTTTAACCCCTGAGTGTCAGAGGCAGCTCTGGCCAATGAGAGCGCACCAGCTTACAGACAGAAAGCCTTCGTCATTGGAGGAGGCTTGCTAGAGAGGCACAGCAGCAGACTGTAGTACAGATCAGCTATCCGCAGTCTGCCCGGAAGTGTATGCAGGGCTGCATTTCTTCTTTTAATTGAGGAGGAAAAAAAAAAAGAATTATGCACTTTTCATTATATAACAGAATGATTTACACAAAGTTGTGTAGGGATGATAAATCCCCTTTAGCCTTGGCTTGAGGGAACCAGACCCACTGTATGAAATGCAGGTGTATAGTTAAGGAAAGGGTAGCCAACTCTGGTCCACAAGAGATATCAGCAATTCATGTTATCAGGATATCTGTTTGTGTACAGGTGGATAAATTAACCAGACTTAAAGTCAAACAAACTATTACTATTTCTTTATTTCATTTTGCAGACATTACAAAAATATATATGAAAAACAAATGTAAGGCTCATCTCTCAAACCTTTATGGTTTCAGAGTTATACCTTTCTAATGTTACCTCTTCCTGGCAGTTTCACTGAAGTCCGTGCATAGCTGACAGCTGCAGAATCCAGCCAAAGTGCTTGCAAGCCAGTAACACTTTGTAGACCATTCCAATGAAGTATTTAGTTCTAAAGAGCGTGATTTCGGCTCTGCTGAAGAGCTTCCGCCCAGTCAGATGACCAGATTCTGCAGCCGTCAGCTATGTGCTGACTTGAGTGATACTGCCAGGAAGAGGTAACTTTAGAAAGGTATATATCTCAAGCCATAAAAGGTTTGAGAGATGAGCATTACATTTTTTATTTATTTATTTATTTATTTAATATCTACAAAATGAAATAAAACTTCAAAACGACGAACCATTACTATCCCTTTAACCTCTGATTTGTGCGCAGACATCCTGAAAACATGTACCACTAGTAATTCTTGGGCCCACAGATGGCTTCTAGACCTATGTTCAGGTCTACAAGTTGCATTCAGAACAAGCATTGGGAAAATAAGCCAGGGCTAAGCAAACCTGCCCTCCAGGGCTGTATGGAGATCATGTATATGCCCTCTCCAGCAAATGTAGGTTTAGTGAAAATGAATGAGCCACAGATTACTACCCAGTGCTTAATTGGAGATCTCCTTAAACCCTGCCCTGTATTTGGCTCACAAACACCACTGATATAAGCAGTCAGAATATTTGTTTATATCCAACTGATATTAATAGGGTAACTTAATATCACAAAAAAAAAAAAAAAAAAAAAATCCAGTAGTCACCACAGGAACAAATCACCTTTTTAACAAGCCATGATTGATGTGTTCACCAGCTTACCTTGCGCACACTGCTCAGCACGTATGGCTTTCCATTGTCATCCCGATATGCCCCCACACCCAGGTTCATCTTCTTGGGGTTAGTGTCACGCTTAAAAGCCTCAGTTACACCCAAGATGGGGTCAGGGGGGCCCATCTCAACATGAGACCACCAGGAGCTGAGGGGAGAGGATGACATTACGCAATTAGAGGCAGATAGCAACAGGTCACCCACTCTAGCAATATTCCATATGCAGAGAAGTGGAGCAAGGCAAAGGGGAAGCTTTTATTTATCCAAACCAACAAATTGCTCAAGAATTGCTCCACTTCTGGCTGCACGTACTATATATGACAATGCAACAGAAGTTTTGAGGCCATGCTTGCCCACCAGAAGGGAGAAAGCCTACAAACTAGCATTTACCTTGTAATTATACACTTTATTAGGCATGCATTTGATGGTTTGGATGATAAATTGCATCATTCTTAAGTTTTGCAGATGCCAGTGATGGAGCAGATAAACTACTTCCCTTCCTTGCATTCCCTCACATGGGGGGGGGGGGGTGTCACAAGTCCGGCCCATATGGACATCAGTTATCTGACTGGCCAACATACTTAGGTCTACCAATTTTTGGAGCACTGCAACCTCCAAAATAATTTGATTGACCAATTTACACAGTTTCTCAAAGGCCACCAGCAGATCGTTATGCTGCAACTTGATATTTGAAAACTCAATGACACATCCATGTTGCAGACTGCTGCATTCAGATGTGTTAAAGGCATGAATTGCCTGTGAGAACAGCACCAATGGGGGAAATGGATTTCAGATGAGTGTGTTTAGAGTAGAATTGTTAACGCTCTGCTAAAGTCACTGCTTTTAGCTTTAAATCCTAAAGTGGTTTGCAGTGCACCACACATGCTCTGGTTCTTAAAGGATATATAATCTTAATTTGCAAGCCAACAGAAGGCAGAGTCATCCGCCATTTCAAATCAATTACTTTATTAAGATACTTGACTAATCTTTTAATAACATTTGGAAGAATTCAAATGAGTACAAGTTACAGCTTCACTTATGAGACGCTCAATAGATTATGGGGAGAAAAAAAAAAAAAGTTTAAACATACAAGTGTTGCTATTGTCCCTACATACAGTTCAGGATGGAAGTTGAAGCCACAAAGTAGCTGGGGGGGGTCACATGTTGGTTACTTGATATAGAGGAATGCTGTCCTTGCAGCAACCAGTATAAGACATGTCATTCACAGCAACACAGAGCTAGAAGAGTGGATGCTGGGTAGAAGTAAGGGCAGAATGTCAAGGACACATACAAGATGAACTATAAACAGAAGTTGTTCTGGATGCAGTGCTTGAAATATCCTTGTCCTCAGAGCAGGCACCAAAGACTGGAGAGACAGTAGGGAATTTGTAATGAGACTTAAGAAAATTAATTATAACAACAGCAATGGTATATGGGCTGAAGTAACATGAGATCTGACACAAAAGCAGTATATCCATGCAAAGTCTAGATGCAGAAGAACTCTGCAGTGACACAGGGAAAATGAATGCATTCGTAAGTAATACACAGACATGGTTCATGTTTCAGGCAACCACAGGGTATTCATACACGTATGAGGGAGAGAAATAAAAAAAATAAATGTGTGTGTGTAATATATATTTATTATATACATACCCAACAAATTTATTTTTTAAGCGTTATTCGGTACAAATGTAAAATTGCCTAACTGGTGATATCCCACCCATCCTAACCTTTAATTCGGCAGACTGGAGTGTACTCTTTGGTAATAGAACAGTTTATTAAAGTTCAATTAGAAAACAAAAACAACTCATGTATTAGACTTTGTTACATAGGATCAAAGTACTGAACATCACAGAAGCATGTTCTTCAAGGACAAGAGTACACATTTCATAGTCTTTAACCCCTTAGTGACCGGCCGCATGCGCACATGGCCGGCACTTAATGACAATGTTTTTTTTTTTTCCATTATAGTGAATGACTTCCTGGACTTACCAGGTAAGTCGTCTGTCACTAACTGAAATTTTTTCATGACTTACCTGGTAAGTCATTTGTCACTAAGGGGTTAAGCAACAGATGTGAGAAACATGCTCTGTGAGCACCCCCCTCAGCACTTAAAGCATTAAAAACTGTGTGTTTTACCAAACAAGGGAACCAGTTAGGTGATTACATATTCCCCACAAACACATTCAACACTGTGTTGGAGGGTGGGGCTTTGAAAGTGCCGTATCCCACTGCCTCTTGCCCTTACCAGAGAATCTGGCGACATCAAAGACCGCTTCAGTAAGAAATGCATTGGCCTCCAAAATGTTGGCAAGCATAACATGAAGTTCCTCCTTAGGAACACCAACAAAAAAGCCTCAGTTATTGGCACAAGACTGCCATCTCTCTGTTGACCCAGGAAGTAGCAAAGATGAGTCAGAGAGCAGCCCCAGTGACAGCAAAGTTTGCCTTTAATAAGGAATCAAAGGTATTAGTCAGCCTTGCAGAGCTGATAGACATCGGAAAGCTGGTCGCTTGACCGTACGGAATGCAATTAGGAACAATATTGTGTCAGTATAAGGAAAACCCTGCTTCCCTTGATGAAAGGGGGGGCAGTATTTTCCTTATACTGACAATATTGCCCCTCATTACAATCCGTCCAGACCATCTTGTGGATCTCTGTGAACTCTGCATGATATGATGAAAATGGAGGGATGGCGAAACTTGACTGGATGTACTAGAATATCAATCCTTTGAGTGTCAGAGGGGTACAGAACACAAGGCTTCGCAATGCGTTCCATACCCTCTGGCACTCAAAGGGTTAAGATGCAGACATTGCCAAAAACTTCACTTTGTTCCCAGAGTGAAATTGGACATAAATTAATTGGACCACAGCACTTTTCTTCAGGCTCCCATTACAGTGCAGAACGTCATAAGTTAAGCCATGAGGAACAGACTTGTCAATGTCCATAGTGAAATGGTCCAGAAATACACCTGAGAACTAGGCAATCCAACTCCATGTAGACTCCCCTAATAGTGGAAAATTATACAGCCCTATATACAAATAGAAAAGATAAAAAGTTCCAAAATTTTAAAGCAGTGCCAGCTTGCTCAACTCAAAAGGTTGAGTGAATCTGGGAGCAGGGAGTAAAGCTGGAGGAAGAGGGGAGCCTCCACCTCAAATTGCCTGCCTTTTTTAAGCACCCTTTCCACTGGAGGAGGAATGCTTTACCCCATGGATCCGATGTTCCATAAAGGACGTAAGAAAATTAAAATCTATGAGTGTGGTGTAGTATTGTGCTCTTGTACCCCCTACAATAGGCACAAACAAAAGGGATGCCATTTTTCTCTGTCTGGCAGTAGGAACTAAATACAAACAGAAAAGGTTATGGTTTTCAAAAAAGATAACCCCATATCTGAATTGGTGGAGGTGTAGAAAGTATAGTTTTTACTAAAGTGCCATTTACTGGCATAATACATGCATGCTATCCTAGGAGTAGAAGGGCTACGTTTTCTGCATGTCTGCAGTGGTTACACCCATTTAAACACAGTCATACCTTACCTGAAAAACATATAAAGAGATTGTGGTGGACAAGAATTTGCTTCTGCACCCCCTACAGTATGTCAATGGAGTGATTTATTTATTTATTTTTTTAATTCAGGCTGGTATTAAGTACTCTGTACAGTCAAAAATACCATGCTTTTCAAAGATAACCGCATCTCTGCAGTGGGCTGTCTTCTTTCCAGAACTGTATTCCTTTTCTTCATGCATGTGTTTATTACAGCCAGTTAGAGCAGGTATTTCAGATTGGAAACGTAACAAGACCGACAATGGTAGGCTCATATATTAATTCTTATTAGATAAATAATAGCACTATCAAACCCCATAGTTTTCCTTTAAACATACTTTTGCAGTGAAAATGTCGTTCCCACCCCCGTCTCCAGTTTGAAAACTCTGAAGACGTGCAGCGACAAAGCTGGCTACTGCATGCAGTAGATTACAGAGTTCTTGCTTTAAACAACTGTTCTAATGCAGTGGGATTCCTTGCCCAGGTCACTGAAGGGAATCATTACTACAGCAACAAAATGTTAACAGTTTATATCTGTTCTGGGTTTTCCAGAGTCCTACAGTAGACAACATAGCTCTCAAATCCAAGACTGGATCTCATTCCACAGCCAGTGATCAGGAAATAGCTTGACTGGTGAAATCCATGCCCAGGATTTGCAGCTCACAGTTCCTTCACGAAACCTGAGTCTCGAGAGGAGATTTAACCTTTGCATTGCCACAAGATCTGCAAATCAGGGTTCTGCAGGCCCCGGTGGTATCAATATGACAAGGAACTATGTCACATTGAACCCCTGAGGTTAACTATTAAAGTGTCACTGGAATCAGCAGTCCACACTAAGATTAGGCCCAAAGATCCATAGTAATCCATGCTAGCTTTAAAAACTTTAGTATTGTCAGGGTGCCATTATTACATCCTGTACATCACCACATCTTCTGACCTTGAAAGGTCCTTGTTACTCAGTATGACAGATACCACAGTCAAAATGGATTAACCCTTAGAGTGCCAGAGTGGTATCCAGTTCGATGCCTCGCTGACACTTATAGGGTTAAAACTAAGCATGATTTGCTATTGGAAAATTACAGGCCCCTTCAGAAGGACAGACTATTCCTTATTTGCAACGGACAGTACAATGTTACGGACGGTTTTTGACAAAAAAGGATTACAGAAAGGTGGTCCACATTTTTCCATATGCCTTGTTGGTAGGGGGGGGTTCAGACTCCTGTGATGCCCGAGGCTATATAATTATGGTATCGATAATACATACAGACAACCCAACGCCTAGTAAGAGAGTCTGTTACTGAAAATCCATCGCTAAACAAGAACACAAACAACGTTTATTCAGGATCCTAATTTATATCAATAGTAAGCTCTTTAGAGTAGCCTCCCCCCGTGATATCATGAGCCCATCTCGTCCTTAAATGGTTACCATTTTCCCAAAACCTCGCAGGCACAGGGACTGAGTAACCTGTGATTTTTCTAAACCTCCCACTGCCCTGCTGAGGATGGCACTTGCAATCTAAAAAGAGCTTAAAGTACAAGATATCCATCCACACAACGAAAGACAAAGGTAATATAAAAATAGTAATAATTAAATAAAACCAATCCAGTTCGCATGACTTACCTGGCTCTGCCTTGCAAAGCAACCAAACAGGGCTGGTACCTAGCCACTCCGGCTAGGAGAGTTGATTTCAGGAGAGCCATGTTCGCAAGACAGAAACGAAGGACTGACAGGGGACAGGTTTATAGAGCGTAAAACAAGCTGTCACAAGTTCACACATGGCCCTTACCCCACAGCACCATCTTGCGGTTAGGAGGTTGTACTCAGCAACCGCTTCATTATAGCAAACACAAGGCAAGCTGTCACTTGAAAAATGATAGCAATGGGTTTGCTGCTATCAATTATTTACTAAATAGGAGAAATGTTTCAGCTTTCAGTTTAACTATGTGGTTTGCTTTTTATGTTCATTAAGAAAAACTTTGCACTTGTTGAAAAAAAATGCCAGTAGAAAGCATTTATTACTGGAATAAGCAAGACATATTCTGACTCCTGTAGTAAAACAAGGGTTGATGCTTAATTTCCAAGTTATTATAGTGTAAACATTTTTTTTCTATGGAAGAGATGAGCCATTGGCTAAGGCCTTCACAGAATGGTATAGAAACAGCACCATCACTTAACATTTAGTTAAAGCAACTGCCAACAGTGGGAGTACCCTTGTTTTACTTGGCAGGAAAAGCAATGCACTTTTTCTGAGTTAAACATTGCTGATTATTTTAACTAAGGGGTTCAAACCTAAGAAATGAGCCAGATTTTAGGGATACATCTGCTTTTCTGAAGGTTTCAACTCAAAAGGACAGCAGTTGAATGTTGCACCTGTGCAAAGGCAGATTTATCACAAGGGACTGTCTGTTCCTGAAAGCATACCTCCCAACATTTCAAATTGCCTAAGAGGGACAATTGTGTTTTAGAGGGTGATGCTGGGGGGGGGGGGGTCCTGTGGGTGGGGCATTAACGAGAATTTTTAGGCTGTTTCATGACCTATTGACACCTCCTTGTGTTACCTAATAAATGACTTATAACAAGACCAAAGTATTTCATTTAAGCAGACTAATTTATAAACACATACAATGATGTTTAAAGAAACAGTAATGTGAGTTTTATTGCTGTGGAGCAATATGATACACTCCTATACACACCACACAATCTAATCTCCTAAAAAGAGGGACATTAGGGTGGGAAAGAGGGACTGTACCTCCTAAAGAGGGACACTTGGGATGTATGTGAAAGGATAACAAACAAGAGTTTCAGTATACAGCCAAAAGTTTGAGAAATGCTCAACTGAGAACAGATCATCAGTGTGGAGAAGCTGATTTCTCTATGGACATCATTATTAAGGACATCATTATTAAACATAGTTGATGTAAAGCGTGTAAATATGAAGAGAAGGTCTTACAGTGGATGCAAGGTCATGAGCCATGGAGCATTGGGATCCCTAAAGGTGGGGCAGGCACATGTCACCCCTGAACAAAGGTCTGAACATCTGGTAACAAAGCAATATACTTCTGAAAGAGAACAGACAAGGCCAAGATCTGAACCTTGTTGGAGCTAAGACAAAGACCCTTGCGGAGGCCATCCTAGATAAAGGCCAAAACCACCAGAAGGTTAAAAATATGTGAATGCTAGCCATGTACTTCACACCACCTGAAAAACAATGACCAGATTGTATGGTAGATCTTGGGCAAAACTGAGTTAAGGGCTTTAAAGGGTTAGTAATACTTAAATTTAACTTTAATGCATATTGTAGCCCTTAAAAAAACAAATTAAATGACCCCAGCGGCATCTCTCAAACCCTTATGATTTGAGAGATATCTGCTTTCAAAGTTCCCCTGCCCCTGATGTCAGTGCTCTAGCTGACTGCAGGGGAATCCTGTCCCTGAACAAGCGGCGGCTCTGCAGCAGAGCCGAGATTGCATTATTGCAAAATAAATCTTTCAGTGAAAAGGTGTTCTACGCGTATTTGCAAACCAAGCACACATAGAAGACCATTCCAGTGAAGGATTTCTTTTTCCATAACACGATCTGGGCTCTGCTGAAGAGCCTCCACCAGTTCCGGGACTGGATTCCCCTGCAGTCAGCTAGAGCACATCACGTTGTTGAACTGCATCCAAACCGAGAGTCTGTGAAGCAACTGGGACCAGTGCTGAAGAGCTAGAAGAACTGACTGAAGCTCCAGCACATTGAAAGAAAGCTGTCTCTTGTGGCCAAACCAAAGGCCCTATGCAATTTGAGGACTGAAGGTTGCCCCCAATCCAACAAGCTGGTATCTGTTGTCACTATTGACCAGTCCACTAAGACAAATGGGCTACGTACGGTCAGGTGGCTTTCCTGAAGCCACCAGAGTAGATCCATCCTTGTTTGGGAAGAAAAGGATATCTTGTAGGTTAGATGACACTTCTGCCTGGATCCTCAGAATGTCTAGCTGAAGGGTTTGCATGTGAAATTGGGCAATGCTTCTGTAACGGAAGCTGGGAAGGGACCGCATCGCCTTCTGCCGTCGTTCCCGGGTCTCTCCCTCTCTACGCCAGATAAGCGCCGTCGGATGCACCAGTTGAAGTATGGACAGTCACTGGAAACAGCCACAGGATCGCTGGAAGCAGGGAAGAGTCCATGTCGCCGCCTGACAGTCCACGAAGTTGGGTCGCAGGAAGCTGGCAGCAGGTGGTCGACGATTCAGGATACTTGGTCGCAAATGGGTATCAGAGTGGACACTTTAGACCATAAGCAATACAAGACTCCAGGACTCCTTGTTCACTCCAAACATAACTCACTTTATTGGCAAAGACCACAGATATTTATACACAGTACAGTACACTGGATCACATGGGGAACCTGATACAATAGGGAACATGATTAAATCATAACACATCAGACAAAGGCCAGCAACAGATGGTCTTAACAGATACAATAACTCAGACATGATTACATTTCAGATACAAAAGGGTTTGATTGAACAAAGACAGCAGAAGGTCTGGCTACAGTGCACATAGTCAGTGCCTTGAGGGACTACAATATACATTGGAATAATTAACCCCTCACTGCCATCAGTCTACCACAGGGCAGTAATACAGTCCATTTCCTCATTCACATAAAGCATATACAAACTATTTTTAGTGCATAACCAGAGAAAAATGTCCACAGTTTTTGGTTAAACAATCTTATGGCCAGACAAGGCTCAAGTAACGGGTAGGATCCGTTACATTTCTCCCCTTTTTTTGTACCAAGCCAGCGGTTGCGGTAGTAAGTGCTGGCTTGGGACTCTGGAAGAGACTCACTGTGTTGAGCCTCTTGTCTGGAGCTGGGAGTCCATTTGAGTCTCTTGTCCTGGGTCAGGAAAACCATCAGCCACTTGTCTGGGCCAGGAAAAGAGTGGGGTCCTTTGTGTGAACCAGGGGAAAACGTCAGTCTCTTGTCCAGGCCAGGAAAACATCAGCCCCTTGCCTGGGCCAGGAAACAACAAGCAAGCCCCTTGTCCTGGGCCAGGAGAAAATGTGAGCCCCTTGTCCGGGCCTGGAAATGATGCACAAGCTCCTTGTTCTGGGCCAGGAATACAATTTTGGTCCTTGGTCCTGGGCCAGGGAAACTTGTGCCTTCTGGTCCTGGCTAGCACCAAATTGGGAGGCCCCTTCTGGGCCAGGCTCCAGGCAGAGCTGGGATCAGGCCCTCCTGGGTCTGGGGCCAGTGGCTCAGGGTCCATAGCCAGTCCATACGGTGGATCTCCCTTTGGTAATTGTGTCTCTGAGTCCTCAGTGGCCTGGGGGTCAATTTGGGGAATGCTGGGGACATCTCCCCTTTTCGGTGGGGCAAGTACCCCCCAGTGACAGGAGAGGATGCTGCTCCCACTCTCCTGGACTGAGGCAACATGCAGACAACTGTGGGGACTCGTTTGGCCAGAGTAGGGGCATTCATAGGACCGGTGAGTAGCGCACTCCCACTCACCAATTTAGGGCAAGCAGATTCTGTGCTGAGAGTAAAACTGGGGCAAGACCCAACTTCCTTAGGGAGGACAGTGGTCCCACTCCCTTTGGCTGGGTCAACAGAACAAGGGGGAACAAACGGTGGGCAGCTGGTGAGGACTGCTGTCCCACTCACCACAGCCAGGGTTTCAAAATGCATGGTGGGCACATTCCCACTCACCAGGCTAGGGGTCACAAGGGGGCTGGTGGGGAGCGCATTCCTACCCACCAGTTCACAGGTTACAGGGGAAACAAAAGCATCCTTGGTGAGGACCGTGGTCCCACTCACCAAGATGGGAGTCTCCAGCAAAGGGGCAACAACCGGCGGGCTGGTGATGAGGACTGGTGTCCCACTCATCACTGCCAGGGTCTCGCAGGGCCTGGTGGGATCACTTCCACTCACCAGGCCAGGGATCAAAGGGGAACTGTAGAACTCTCTCCTACTCTCAAGGCTGGGGTTCTCAGGGAAAGTCGCAGGGTTGCTGGTGAGGCACACCTTCTTCCTCACCAGTTCAGAGTCCATGTGGCCACTGGGAAGGACCGCAGTCCCACTTCCCATGGCAAACTCCTCCGTGACCCTGGGGAGCACACATCCTTCCTTTTCCAGGGCAACAGCAACAGGGGACGGACCGGGGCTGCTGGTGGGGACCTGCGTCTCCTTCACCACAGCAGGGGTTTCCCAGGCCCTGGTGAGTTCACTCCTACTCACCAGGCCAGGGTTCACAGGGGGGGCTGGTGGGGCACTCCTTTCCACCCACCAGTTCACAAAACCTATCCACAGGAGGGCCAGCAGTACTACTCTCTTCTAGCCCACAGGGGTCCTCCTCTTGTAGGCCATCACTCGCAAGGCATCTCTCTGCCTTGAGGGAGACCGCAGTCCCATCCCTCAAGGCGGCATCATCTGTGGCCCTGGGGAGCACACAATGCTCCTCTCCCAGGGCATTTCCCAACACAACATGGGGCATCTCTTTGGGGCTGCTGGTGAGCTTTTCCTCACTCACCACAGCTGGGGGTTCACAGGGACTGATGGGCTCTCTCCTACCCATCAGTTGGGGCATACAATTGCTGCTGGTGGGGACCTGCGTCTCATCCACCACAGCTGGAAAAGCAGGGGAAGGGGCAACATGCCTATCAGGGGAGACCCCTGTCCCATCCCCTGATGCAGAGGCATCTTCTTGGCTGAGGAGGAACACATTCCCACTCCTCAGATCAGGAAAAGTATAGTCCAAGGGAAAAGGGGTATCAGGGAGGACCGTTGTCCCATACCCTGATGTAGGGGCACTGGTGAGGAACACATTCCCTCTCACCAGTGTGGAGTGAACAGGGGAAACTCCATCCAAGTCCTCAGCTTCACTGAGGTCCTCCTCAGATGAGTAACCCCCCCAGTCTTTTTCTTCCTCTAGGGCCTCCCGAATTTCTTGCACTAATCTGGCATACATGTATTCCACCTCACACTCCCAAGTGACTGTGTCACTCAAGTCCTCTTGCAAGCTCACGGGGACGTACCCCCCTAGCATATCTTCTCGTTTGGCCAAAAGTTCCAAGAAGCGGTCGTTTTCTGGACTGACAAAGTTTGAATCCCACAGATAAGCATCCTATACCAGCCCTTGGATCTTACATCCCAAGCGGGCCAGGGAGAAGTTTACTGGGAGCACCGGGCCATACTCCTGTTCTATGTGATTTACCAGAGTCCAGTAGGCATCTTGCATCCGTAGCTCCTCTGTAATGCAACCTCCCGGTTCTGGAATAAAGTCATTTACGATATCGCCCAGCCAGAAACTCCACTGAGACCGGATTAATTCGAATCAGTCCTTGTATGACCCAAAAGCATCCGCCATATCTCACTCGATGCAACCGATGAATGAAGGAGAAATCCCACCGCTATGCCACCAATGTAATGGAAGCTGGGAAGGGACCGCGTTGCCTTCTGCCGTCGTTCCCGGGTCTCTCCCTCTCGTCGCCAGATAAGCACCGTCGGATGCACCGGTTGAAGTATGGACAGTGCCTGGAAACAGCCGCAGGATCGCTGGAAGCAGGGAAGAGTCCACGTCGCCGCCTGACAGTCCACGAAGTTGGGTCGCAGGAAGCTGGCAGCAGGCGGTCGACGATTCAGGATACTTGGCGCAGATGGGTATCAGAGTGGACACTTTAGACCATAAGCAATACAAGACTCCAGGGCTCCTTGTTCACTCCAAACATAACTCACTTTATTGGCCAGCAACAGATGGTCTTAACAGATACAATAACTCAGACATGATTACATTTCAGATACAAAAGGGTTTGATTGAACAAAGACTTGAGGGCTTGAACTGGTTACCACACGGCAGGGGGTCTGACTGCAGTTCACAATGGCTAAGTTAGCACCCAGCAGGAGGTCTGGCTACAGTGCACATAGTCAGTGCCTTGAGGGACTACAATATACATTGGAATAATTAACCCCTCACTGCCATCAGTCTACCACAGGGCAGTAATACAGTCCATTTCCTCATTCACATAAAGCATATACAAACTATTTTTAGTGCATAACCAGAGAAAAATGTCCACAGTTTTTGGTTAAACAATCTTATGGCCAGACAAGGCTCAAGTAACGGGTAGGATCCGTTACAGCTTCCATAGCCAAAACCATCATTCCCAATACCTACATGAAATCCCACACTGAAGGTGAAGGTAGGGCAAGAGCCTGAGAAACACTCATGGACAAAGTCTGAACCTTGTCTCTTGGCAGGAATACCGTTTCTTGGAGAGCACTGAACATCATGCCAAGAAGAACAAGAGATTGGGACTGAGCAGGAATTACTTTTTGAGGTTGAGCACACAGTTGTAATGCTCCAGAAGGAACATACACATCCAAAGATGTACATGCAGAATGTCTGTGGAAGGAGTCTTCAGCAGAAGATCATCCAGAGGGAGGGGGGAAGATACCTTGTGCCCGACTATGGTTGGAAAAAGCTTCCATAATCTTGGTGAAAACCAGCAGAGTAGACGCCAGAGCAAATACAGGAGCCATCAGTTGGAAATGGTGATCCTGAAAGGCAAAGAGGATAAATCTCTGATGCTGCAAATGAACGAGATGCATTTTTTATGTCCAATGAGGCTAAGAACTCCCCTGGGCACATAGCGGAAATTTTGCAGGGATTCCGTCTTGGACATTGGCATATCTATGACGTGATTGAGACATTTCAGGTCTAGCACTGGGCAACAGTCTCCATCTTTCTTGGGAACTATAAAGAGGTTGGAGTAAAACCCCCATTAACCTCTGCATATGGGGGATCAGCAGCAAGACCTCCATGTCCACCAATTATTGAAACCCCCCCCAAACTGAAGTACCCTTAAGAGATCTTAGGGAAGCCTGGACATAAAGAAGCAGCCTGGAGGAGGTTCCTAGAAGTTTGTCCGTTAACCCTCTAAAAGGACCTGTAAAATCAAGAGGTCCTCCACGGAAGCAGCCCATATCTCAGAACTGCCACGGGCATCCTCTTATTTCCTGAGGCAGTTTAGTGTGCAAAGAGACATGTTGATGAAGACATCAGCAGGGAGCTTCTGGGCAGGCTTTTTGGTCATCCATATATAGTTAAATTATGGCCAGAAAAAAAATAAATAAAGGAAATATCTTGAACAATATAGTTTACAAACGCGTTACTAAAAAAACGCACATATACACAAAAATAAGATCTTATATTTAAAGCTTATATGTATTGGAATGGAAGGAAAAATATAATATATATCGAAATGTTAAATGGATATCAATGAACATTACATGGATGACCTGTATTGAAACATTTCAAACCAGATCAGCATCCATATAAAATTCCAACAAACCAATACCAATGTATATATATTAAAGTGGAAACCTCAATTCAATATGTTTCACAAAAATCAAACCCTATTTGGTACAAATACCCCTCAGGAAAGTTTCCGTTTCACACCCAGAGGCGCGTCAACCCATATGAAAACCATATATGAAAAGAACAAATGAGGTAATGACCTGAGAAAATGGCACAACACGGTCACCGTACAATGTAATAACAGGGACCCACACGCCAGTTAATCAGGAAAAAAACACAACACTTATAGCGGGAGATATATCACGCCACTCAATGATGGAGCGAAAATCTATATACTATACACAATCGAATAACGTTGAGTTTGTGTGCACAGTCTCTCCTCAAATCCAGGAAAAAAACGAACCAGATAACAAGAGGGATTGCTGTGCACACAATACAACAGGAAAACAATCGTATATATGTCCAAATAGAAAGCAATATCATAAAAAATTCACTATACAATAACAAGTGATAAATCCTAAATGGTTGAAATAAAAAAAATACTCTATATCTCAAATTTACCAAATATAAAAAAATTGTATTTATTAAAAATATTCTAATACATAAAATATGCCTTTTTATATTGGGCCCACATAAAGCATTCCGTTGGTGTACACTTAGTTGAAAGATATCTTGCTGTGTTCCAAGATGAAATATTCAAGTAATTAAGTGGAAGTCATGGTAAATCTACAGAGCTCTAATAGTGATGGAACATCTATGTGTAGGATAACAAGTATACTGTGTTATTCTACGCTGAGGCTTAATGGCAGGGGGATTTGATGACATTCTATACTTTAGATACTTAGTATCAAGATGACATACAAAGTATTACTCATCACCGCCGTCTTCACTTGGTCTTACTAGTCATAATTCACAGTTCCCATAATCATATCAATCTTCAAACTTGAACAGCTCCTGAAATCCAGTGAATAATGTTTATGGAGCTTCTGTAGTTCACACTACTTGATTTTCAATTAACAGGTTCACTCGAAAAATATGGAACTCCACAGTGGTGCACCACCTGCTAATAATTTGTAGTCCAAGCACTGGATATGGACAACTATTAAATAAAATTGTCCTTAAACGCTATCACAGTAAATCACTTGTAAATCAGGCTGTCTACGCATTTCTGAAGGGCACTCTTTCCTTTCTCAAGACAAAAAGCATATATAAAACACATTCTGATTCCAACCCTTTTATCTCAAAAACCCGCCTTTCAATTAAAGGTATATCACTTGTCCTTCCCCATTACTTCAAATACAGAAAACTTTTTTATACACTTTTAAATAAAACCAGTCAATTCAAATTCGGCATTTAACCCCTTAGTTTGAAGGGTATCTATGTCGAATATCCATTTTGCCTCACTTCCTGACATAGCAGCCAAATGGTTGCCTCCTCTCCAAACAGACCCCAAACATTTCTCTGAGTCCATTTTCGCCACCTTTCCAGACAATCAAGATATCATCGATGTACCGATGGTAGAGGACCAGACTCGCACTAAAGGGATTATTGTTATATACCAAACACTCTTCAAGATATTCCATAAATAATCTGGCATAACTTTGTGCGAATCAGTAATGTTTGGGGTCTAGAATTCACTAGTACTCTGAATAAGTCGACCATACAATTTTTGGATCTTGAATTGTGGGGGAACACCACAGATGGAATACATTCAAAAACCTATTTTAAGTCGGTTGACAGGAACCGTTTCCTTCGTTTTGACAGTTGCCATCATAAAAAATGGCTGCGGAACGTACCTTATGGTCAGTTCTGCAGAACACGAACGGATTGCTCTGGGTTAGCTGACTATGATTTACAGTCAAAAACCTTAAAGAAAAGATTCCTGGATAAAGGTTATCCCAAGAAATTGGTTGAAGATTCATACGTAAGAGCGAGAAATCATGTCATTAGTTTAAATAAAACTAATAACATCTATAAAAATACAAATAATAAGAAGGTAGAATCGGAACCCTTGTTTATCACGAGATATAGTATTGAATCTAGAGAGATCAAAAAAATCCTTGATAGACATTGGGGTACCCTACTGAATGATCCTCTACTAAAGAAAGTGATCTCCAAAAAACCTAGAGTAATCTATAGGAGAGTAAAGACCTTGAAAAATATAGTAGCTCCCAATAGATATAAGAGTGAACCTGTGGAGCCCTCTATAAATTTCGGATAAGGAACTTTAGTAAAGTCTTTGATGAAAGATACTCTAGAGTTTGATCCAAAATACAGAAAGGTAATTAAGGGAACTTACAAATGTGGTAGTAGTAGGTGTCAAACCTGCACCATGATAATAGATAATGGTCAATCCTTTACTTCCAGTGTTACATCAGAAAATTATCCTATTAAGAGTCTTATGAATTGTAATACCAATTTTGTAGTTTATCTGATGACCTGCACATGCAATTTACAATATGTAGGCAGGACTACACAAAAATTCAGAGAAAGGATGGGACAACAGCGTAGGAACATCTTGAATGGCTTTCTAAAACACAGTGTGTCCAAATACTTTTTAACTTGTCATAATAAGAATTATCTTGAACTGAAGGTTATGCCCATTGAATTCATCCCAGCGTCTCCAGCTTATAATAGGGAAGAACAGCTTAACAACAGAGAATCCTTTTGGATTTTCAGATTGTCTACTTTGTTCCCCTTGGGATTGAATGAAACCTTTGAATCACCTAGATAGGTTATATAATGATGATCCTATCTTATCAGAAGTATTATTATATATATATTTTTATAGAGTTTATTTATTATTTATCATTTTGGAGGGAACGATTCTTTCACGTGCACATCACTTTCCATTTTGTAACAATTAACTATATTTCCCCCATTTTCAGGTAAGTATTTACCAGTTTTTGACACACCATAACCACACAACATGTAATTAATATATCCTTGTCCATTATTAGTACAAGTCACTTAGATAGGTACAGACACATTCAATCATCACTTCACATGTCACCATTTACTTTCACACACATCCTTCTTTTATCTATGATGTATACGTGTGTTCTTTTGCTTCGGGGACATATTCATGCACGCATGTGTGTGTATATATATGCGCCCATGTGTGTATGGGTATGTGGTGGCACGGACACATTCACCATTTTACTCCTTTTTTCTATTTTTATCAAATGATTCTATCTAATTTTTTCCTTATTTTATTTCATCTTCATTCAGGATCATATCATTCTTCATTCAACATTATGTATTTTTTTAATACATTCAACTCCTTATAACATTGTGTATCCTTTTATTCCTTTACACAGCTTCTGTCAATAATTTTTTTCAAATGTTTCTCGTGTTCTTAATCTAGACAACAAAAGTTGAAGTTACAAGCCTCCGCCCTTTCATCTTCAGCCAACAGGGCCAGCACCTGAACGGAGAGAAGGTGATTTTCTCCGTAAGCACATGAGCCGGTACTCTTGATAACAAGTACCCGGCAACGTTTGAATGGGAGTACATTGATTTATTTCACTATTTGACGTTATACATTATAACAATATTACACCATTGGCGCTCCTTGTTGTTTTTCTTTTTTTCTTTTTTTTTCTGTGTTTCCTTTGCTGCTCATGGAGCTGTCAAGAACCTCCAGGAACATGGTGGCAAGAGGGAAATTATTCAAAAAAGTCTTCAAAGGTTGATGCAAACTGTGGAAAAAACACCATGAAAGATTTCCACACAGCTTAATGCTGACCTGGAACAATCTGGAGTGATGCTTTCAACCCGTACCATACGCCACACGCTTAACCAGGAAGGGCTTTATGGACAAAGGCCAAGAAGCCCACTGCTGAAAGCAAGACATAAAAAGGCACAACCGATCTTTGCCAAAGCCTATCTAGTGAAACCACAATCACAAAATGTTCTATGGACAGATGAAACTCTACTGGACAGATGAAGCCAAAGTAGAGCTCTTTGGCAATGCAGACCAGCGATATCTTTATAGGTGACAAAATAAAGCATATAAGGAAAAGAACACCCTATCTGCAGTTAAATATGGTGGAGGATCCGTAATTTTGTGGGGCTACTTTTCTGCATCTGGTACTGGAGGCCTTGAACGTATTAAGGGAATCATGAAATCTGAGATTACCAAATAATTTTACAGCTAAATGTGCTATCGTGTCAGAAAACTAGTTAGGGGTCAAAGATCATGGATCCTCCAGCAGGACAATCATCCAAATCACACATCCAAAAGCACAAAAGAATGGTTACAAAGGAAAAGATTAGGCTGACCATATGTACCGTTTTAAAAGAGACAGTACCGTATTTTTCAAATTTCCAGACCTTATCGTTTTTAATATACCGTATATATAGTTTTTAATTTTTTGTAAAAAACTAAGCGAGGTTTGTTTATTTCTCATAAGATAAAGTAAATCGGAACTTCCTTTTGTCACACTAGTGGTTTTACTGGGATTTTACTGTACACACTGATTACCATAGAGTCTTATGACTCATAACTGTCTAAGACTCTCGAGGCTATGGTAAATTACCATAGAGTCTCTTAGACAGTGATATGACGACGAGTCATAAGACTCTATGGTAATAAATGTGTACAGTAAACCCACTAGTGTAAGTGATGAAGAGAGGAAGTTCCGATTTACTTCAGGGGCAAGCTTTTTGGCCAGAGAGAGAGTACACCGCTAGCAAACGTGTTCTTGCTGCTTGCAGCTTACTACGACCGGACTTGGAGTGACGGAGTCCTACTATCCATCTTTCCCACGCCCCATCCTATTTTTGTCTCAAGGAAAAATGGTCAGCCTAGAAAATATGGACTGATTTAGACTGACCATCATTAAGTCCTGATCTCAATCCGATTGAAAACCTTTGGAGAGAGCTGAAATCTGCTACTGGGATATTGTACATGAGGTACGAAATATTCAAGGGTGTCAATATGTATATACATATATATATATATATATATATATATATATATATATATATATATATATCCCAAAATAACTTCAGTCTCAAAAGTGCCAAATTAAGGAAGCAAAGGAAAATAAGGAAAAGTGTGGCCAGACAGACAGAGGGACATACTTAAAAACCCTAGACACATAGTTGCGTGGAAATGGAACTGGAGAGTGGACTTCCCATAGGATAGATCATTACACTGGGCAGACATTATGCTTTTCTGAACAGCAACAGAGTTCCCTTGCTCTCCCGTAGGCAGGACATGTAAAACTAGTGCTGCTGATGATGTTCAGGGGTTAAGTGAAGCTATGAGGGAGTCTCCTCCTCCAGAGAGGCTTTGTCTGTGTGCCTGGCCTTCTAGTGGGAGCTACCTAACCTCATGGTTCTCGAGTTCCACCATGGATGAAAAAGAAATATATATACTATATATATATACATACTGTATTGTGCAAAAGTTTTAGGCAGGTGTGAAAAAATGTAAAGTAAGAATGCTTTCAAAAATAGACATGTTAATAGACTATTTTTATTAATTAACAAAATGCATAGTGAGTGAACAGAAATAAAATCTAAATCAACTCAATATTTGGTGTGACCACCCTTTGCCTTCAAAACAGCATTAATTCTTCTAGGTACTCTTGCACACAGGTTCTTAAGGAACTCAGCAGGTAGGTTGTTCCAAACAACTTGGAGAACTAACCACAGTTCTTCTGTGGATTTAGGCAGCCTCATTTGCTTCTCTCTCTTCATGTAATCCCAGACAGACTCAATGATGTTGAGATTAGGGCTCTGTGGGGGCCATACCATCACTTCCAGGACTCCTTGTTCTTCTTTATGGTGAAGATAGTTCTTAATGACTTTGACTGTATGTTTGGGGTTGCTGTCATGCTGCAGAATAAATTTTGGGCCAATCAGATGCCTCCCTGATTGTACTGCATGATGGATAACTATCTGCTTGTACTTCTCAGCATTCAGAAGACCATTAATTCTGATCATATCCCCAGCTCAATTTGCAGAAATGTGGCCCCAAACTTGCAAAGTACCTCCACCATGCTTCACTCTTGCCTGCAGACTTTCATTCTTGTACCACTCACCAACCCTTCTGCAAACAAACTGCCTTCTGCCACAGCCAAATATTTAAAATTTTGACTCATCAAATGCTGCCATTTTTCTGCACCCCAATTCCTGTGTTTTTGTGCATAGTTGAGTCACTTGGCCTTGTTTCCATGTTGGAGGGATGGCTTTTTTGGCCGCAAGTGTTCATGAAGACCACTTCTGATCAGACTTCTCCAGACAGGAGACGGGTGTACCAGGGTCCCTCTGTTTTGTGCCAGTTCTGAGCTGATGGCACTGCTGGACATCTTCCGATTGCTAAGGGAAGTAAGCTTGATGTGTCTTTCATCTGCTACACTAAGTTGACTGACTACTGTGTCTACGGTCCTCAATGTTGCCCATTACTTTGTGCTTCTTCAAAAGAGCTTGGGCAGCACATCTGGAAACCCCTGTCTGCTTTGAAATTTCTGCCTTGTATCTTGTTGCTCTGCTCAGTCATGCCATGGTGTATGAGTTTTGACATTAAACTGTCTTCAGCAACCTCACCTTGTTAGCTGAGTTTGGCTGTTCCTCACCCAGTTATTTTTCTTCTGTTCACTCACTTTGCATTTTGTTAATTGATAAAAATAAACTATTAGCATATATATTTTGGAGGCATTATTACTTTACAACATTTTTTCACACCTGCCTAAAACTTTTGCACAGAACTGTATATATTAGTATTAGGAGTGGCACTCATTTAAACAAATTCATTTATATCAATGCAGGGTACAGCAGATTAAATATAAGTAGAAATCATGATGCACACTCACAGATACTTGTAAAACTTTTTATTAAAACATATATAAGCAATGTTTTGGTTTCCAAATTGGGAGGATTTTCATTGTCCTTGCCGATAATCCCTTTCCTGTGGAGGCACTGTATTATGCCTTCATTGGCTCCCTTAGTAGTCAGGTGAGTGCTACGGAATAATGGACACCAAAAAATTGGTAACAATTATATTATGAATTTTATTTAATAAGCACCAAAGGAACAGTCATGTTTTGTCAGAAATAGACATACCTCTCAACATTTCAAATGGCCAAAGAGGGACACTTGTGGCTGGTGGTCACGGCATTACCAATAATTCTCTCTATGTGTAACTAAATAAATTATTTAAAACAAGACCAGACTAACACAGACTAATTTATAAACACAAATACTGAAGTTTAAACCCTTACCCACTGCCCGATCTGGCACATGAATGGCCGTTAAGGATCACAGACCTTCCTTTTTGCAAGATGAATTCTGGGACAGCAGAGCGGCGTGCAGCTGTGCTGCCATCCCAGAATTCCATCACGTGTCCTTATGTTCCGGGACTGCCGTGATCATCCTAGCACGTCAAGGGTCCTTAAGGGGTTAAACAAACATTAATGTGAGTGTTATAGCTGTGGAGCAATATGATACACATATACGCACCACACGGTCTGATCTCCTAAAAAGAGGGACACCAGGGTGGGAAAGAGGGACAGAGGACGTGAGTCTCAAAGAGGGACTGCCCCTCCTAAAGAGGAACATTTGGGAGGTATGGATAAATAATAAAAGTTTCTAATCAATATTTACAGCAGGTTGCTACTCAATCAATGTATCAATTGACCCCCTGAGAACTAGAGAGGGAGAACAATGCATTGCAAAGAAATGTATTGCATTCCCCTCTAGTTTTTCAAGGGGCTAATGCACACAGAAGGACTGACTTCCCAGAAGGCCCCACAAGAATGGCAGGGGGCCTTGCAATCTAAATGATTTTGACAATAAAATGGGGGGCTGATTCTTATACGTGTGACTATTCCTGCAGAGTTTCATATTTGGATAACAAATTTAATCTGTGACCTGTAACTTTAGACACCAAGGTTTAAGCCTCATTACTCTAGGTTAAAGGGATAGTAATGTTTCATAATAAAAGCAGCTCTAATTAATCGTCATAGTATTTGGACTCTGGAGAGTGTTATTTCAATTCTGTCAGAGTTGTAGTTCCAGAGTAATTCAATGACAAAGTGTCCCCCTCCCGCCCCTTTTACTGATGTCACACTGTTCAGCTAGAGCAGAAGAGAGGTGCCCAGGTAGACTGCAGAGAGGGACAATCTTCAATTAAGATAAGGAAAAAACCTGAAAAGCTTGTCAAGGGGGGCAGGGATTTCATTGTTTTCATAGGAATAAGAGTGTCCCCTTCTGTTATCTGTCCAGTCTATGGACTGCATTCCACATCTGAGAAGAGTTAGCTTTCACTAGGCAAAAGGGGCGGGAGGGGAAACTGTGCTTGTGAGTATCTCATAAACCATAAAGGTTTGAGAGATAAGACTTATATCATTCTTCAGGGTTTTTTTTAATGCCTACAAAATAAAATAAAGTTAAAACGAAGTATTACTATCCCTTTAATTGTTTGGAATTCTAGTTGCAGTTATGTGTGCATCTTCATCTGTGTTGCTTTTCCACAGCTGAGTTTGTTATCACAGGGTCATTACTGTAATGGTCACTCCTGAGTTCAAGGACTCCTTTTATATCAGCGAGCACTGCTTTGCCAAAAAGGGGTAATTTTGGGGAAAACCAAACTGCAGCATAAGGGACAACTATAATTAAGTACAGTTATTTGAATTGGACTTTCAACCCCTTGAATGCTGGAGAGATCTCTTGCACAATGTGTAACAATGAAATCAGTGGGAGTTTGGGAAGTTTTTATTTAAGTTAAGGAGAACCTGTTACTGTTGGAGATACCTTTTGCTAGTGTTCCCACTAAGGAGCATATCAGTGAGTAGCTCAGCACCGCACAGTGCATCTGTTTTTTCCAATACATCCCTTCATAAACAATCCTGTTTAACTTCTTCAGTGCTGGGTCACTCACCTTAGACTAAACACTGTGGCTGTCAACACTACTCTGAGCTGTCTAGTTCCACTTATATCCTGGGAAAGCACCAGCTCCGGAGCAGTGCGGCCGCATAGTGCAGGAGCGGCATGTCTGGGGGGAAGGTCCTAGAAAGTGGCAGTATGATGCCGGTCACGTGACCGGCGTATATATAAAAGCTGATGCGCGCTGGCGGCCATTTTCGCCAGACGCATCTGAGGTAAGCACAAGCACCTTGTTTAGAGTGGTGCTTGTGCTGTTTGAACGTTTATTAGTGTAATAAAAAAAAAAAAAAAAAAGAAACTGTTGGATATATGTGTGTATAGGGATATGAATATATACACATATATCTGGAATATGTAAATTTAAAAACAAAACACTTTCAATACGTTATATATATGGGCTTTTACACATAAAAGCAGGTCTGTTCTTGGTGGTGCAGAGACAAAATTGCTGCCTCTGACCTGAGCATCCTGGGTTCAATTCCCACACCTGCAAAGTTAATATTTAAAAAAAAAGAAAATTATTAACCATCTACATTTAATATATATTTGTTTTATACATTACACAAAAAAAAAAAAAAAAAAAGCAATAGAACAGTTGGTGGTGCAGAGTCTAAGCTGCTACTTTTGACCTGAAAATCTTGTTTTCAATTCTCTCATGTTAGCATTTTATTAAAAAAAAAAAAAAAATAATTCAAAACAAGATAAAATAAATAAAAATGGATGGACTGATGGAGGAGGTGAGAAGAATTTCTGAGGCAGATGGAGGACAATGGCTGAGAGCACAGTTGGCAGCCTTTTCACAGCAGCCCTCTGAGGGGTCTACAGAGAGTAACACCAGGCCATCCAGACTTTCTAAGGCTAGGCCCCCACGCAGGCTTAGCCCCAGTTTACAGCCCACCAGACGGCGGAGTAGAAGTCCTAGGAGAACATCGGGCAGGGGGGCACGGGTCAGACGTGCGACCACCCCACCACAGTCATCACGTCAGCTCCAACCAAGGGAGCAGACCCCCTCATCTCAGCCGAGGAGCAGTGCAATACCGGACTTGCAGCAGCCGTCAGGAGGCAGTGCAGAAGGAGAAAGGAACGTATGGAATGCGGCATTAGTTGCTGAAGTGGAAGGTGGCCTTCAGCTGGCAGTTCCCAGTACTAACATTATACATGAACAGGTGAGAGACCTTCAAGCCCAGGGCACCACGGAAGAGGGTGTAGTTGGGTGTAATGCAGGATCAGCAGTTGTGGGGACAGCCCCCGCAGCGCTTCAGCTTTTACAGCTATACAATTCACCTGCGCATGCTTCCCATGTGGCAGTTAGGGTACCAGAAGAAGTGTCACTGACTTTGGGTACGACTCGGCGGGGGGTTGAACTAGCTCCATCGCCCCAGAGACCTCCCTTTCAGAATAATCCTGCGCATGTTTCCAATGTGGCAGAGTGCAGGGATGTGGCCCACCTCAGTGGTGTTTCCTTTCCCCCTGTACATACGAGCAGTTTGACAGACTTTGCAGGTTATCAGCCAGTTTTAGGGCAACCGCACGCTAATACTCAGCAAGCGGTAGACCGGACAGTTTATGCTAATCATTCTTCTACTTTGCAGGTACATGATGTTGCAGTGGGGCCCACAGGATCTCTAGTGGACCAGGGCTCCGCTTCTTCTGGTATTTGGATGCCTGTTTCTTCGCCCGCTGTGGAGGTGCCTTCGACAACAGGTCAGCTTCATGGAGAATCAAAAGATCAGGTTACCAGGGGTCCCGACATTCAGGCCCTTTTACTAGGTGTGCAGCAATTGCTGGAGGCTTATCAAGGGGGGTCTAAAAGGGTTGGGTCTTCCTTGGGTCAACTAGCAGCGGGTTCTTGGGGGGTTCATAGTGGTGTGGGGGAAAAGGGGTTTCAGGGCACCACTTTTCCACTCATGGGCCCACCAGAGGTCCCGCGAATGGCACACTCTACTTCATCTTCATTCGTCCCTAGTGGGATCAGGGTTGGTGGTGAGCCACTGGAGTCAGTTAATTTAAACAGCGGGCTAAATATTCAAACTGGTACTCAATCAAGGATTTCCAGTCCAGCAGTGTCTCTTCCTGGCCCTTTGACCTGTCCCACGTCAGCGGTAGGGAGAGCTAGTAGTTCCCTTCCTTCTACTCAGAGTAAGGATGGGGTAGCATCGGCTTCCTCTGCTAATTCTGCCATGGGCTTTTCTGCACCCACTGGGGTGATGCTCGGGTCTCAAATGGGCGTGGATCTGACGTCACTGGGGGTTGAGTCGCCAACAGGGGTTTCTGGAACGTTACCAGGGACTATTCTTCCGGGAGTGTCGGAGTCCTCTTATGGAGCCACTTATTTATGCTGGTCAGGCCCTCTGGGTCTTCATCTAAAATCCGAAGTCAAGGAAAAAATATGGAAAGGCGAGTATGTTGAGTTATACTCCCTTCTTCCACTGGAGGAAGGTGCGGCTGATAAAGACGATAAGAACGACTCCAAGAAGGAGGAAAAGGAGCGGAAGAGGTATCGCAAGATACCTAAAGTCTTTGGGAACTGGGTACGTGCATTTGCTATTCTCGGCAGTGTCATCGGTGAACGTTTTCCACAAAGATGTTCAGCATTATTTTGTTATTTAGATACTATCTGGAGTGCGTGTCGAGTTTATGGTGGATTATCATGGTGGTACTACGATGAGCAATTCCGTCAAAGGATGGCTGTGCGGCCATCAATGTCATGGGATCAGATGGATATAGGCCTTTGGCTAGCCATTATGACACGGCCAGCATCTTTTCATACGGGTTTGGCGTCCTTTCAGACCAGCGCCGGGGGGTTGGGGCTCCCCAGTTCGCAAGTTGCGGCAAAAAAAGGTGGATACTGCTTTCAGTACAACAATGCCCAATGTAAGTTTGGAGCTGGGTGTAGGTTTCGGCATGTGTGCTCTGGGTGTGGAGGGTCTCACCCGCGAACACGGTGCAACCGCAAGGGACAGTCTGTTGAGCGTGGGGGTGATGCGGCTGGAAAAGGGGAAGACGCCAGTCAACGTGGAAAGAATGCGCCCGTGGTTAGAAATCTATAAGGACCGTCGATCTGCTAGTCTCTTAGAGGAGGGGTTTACATGGGGGTTTCATATTCCTTTCAAAAATAGGGTAACTGGATCTTTCTCAGGTAATCTTCGTTCAGTGTCAGAATTTCCTGGGGTGGCTCGGGAGAAAGTGGACAGGGAGGTGGCACTGGGGCGCATGGCTGGCCCCTTTGATTCTCCGCCTTGGCCTTATCTTCGTGTGTCACCTCTAGGGGTTGTACCAAAAAAGGACCCCGGGAAGTTCCGTCTAATCCACCACTTGTCGTATCCTTTCGGGGAATCGGTCAATGATGATATTGACCCGGCTGAATGCAAGGTCGCATACACTTCTTTCGACAAGGCACTTAGTCTGGTGTTGTCGGCGGGTCCAGGGGCGTGGTTGGCAAAGGCTGACATTGAGGCGGCCTTTCGTCTTCTACCAGTTCACCCGGACTGTCACCACCTCTTGGGTTGTCATCTAGGGGGCAAGTACTATGTGGACTTGTGTCTCCCCATGGGCTGTTCACTGTCATGTGCCTTATTTGAGACCTTCAGTACTTTTATCGAGTGGGTAGTTCGGAAAGAAGCAGGTTTTTCATCCATAATCCATTATCTGGATGATTTTTTCTGTGTTGGCCCGGGTGGCCAAGATGTCTGTGGGTTTCTGCTCCGAACCCTACAGAGTGTCGCTGACCTCTTTGGGGTCCCTCTGGCCTCGGAGAAGACTGAAGGTCCCACTACATGCCTCTGTTTTTTAGGCATTGAAATAGATACCACGGTGATGGAATGCCGGTTACCCCAGCAAAAATTGGAAGATTTGAAATTGGCTGTCCGGGCTTGTAGAAGTGCTAAAAAAGTTACCCTACAACAACTTCAGTCTTTGCTGGGTAAGCTAAATTTTGCTTGCCGGATTTTACCCATGGGGAGAGTTTTTTCGCGACGGCTTTCACTGGCTACATCAGGAATAAAGAAGCCCCATCATTTTATAAGGATCACCGCCTCCTTGCGTGAGGACCTAAGGGTGTGGGAGGCATTCTTGGATAAGTACAACGGGCGCTCCTTTTTGCAGGCATCAGCTGTTTCCAACCCAGAGCTGGACTTATTCACTGATGCAGCCGGTTCTGTAGGTTTCGGGGCCATACTGGGCCCTGACTGGTGTCAAGAGAAGTGGCCTTCATGGTGGTCAGACCTAGGTCTGACAAAAAATCTAGTGTTCCTGGAATTATTCCCGGTTTTGGTTGCGGTTGAACTGTGGGGGACATTGCTAAGTGACAGAAAGGTGGTGTTTCACACGGATAACATGGGGGTGGTATTGGCTATCAATGGCTTGACTGCATCATCTATCCCAGTCCTACGGCTATTGAGACGCTTAGTTTTAAGGTGTTTACAGTTTAATATTTTGTTTAAAGCTGCTCACGTTCCGGGTGTTTTTAACACAGCTGCCGATGCCCTCTCTCGATTTCAGATGGTGGAGTTTCGGAGAGCTTGCCCTGGAGCCAAGGAAGAAGGGAAATCCTGCCCGGAGGAGCTATGGGAGCTTGGGCGAGAGATTTAGCGGCTTGGGTGAAGAATTCTTTGTCACCAGCTACATGGGCACGGTACAAGACTGTCTGGGACGAGTGGGCCGATTTGGAGGCTTCAGTTGGGGACCCACTGGACGATTCAGGCAGACTGCATGGAGTACTATGGTTGATTTGGCAGTGGGGCAATTTAAGGTTATCCCCTTCAGTCCTGGGCACCAGAATGGCGGCTTTAGCATTCTGGTTCAAGCTAAGGGGCTGGAAGGATGTAACAAAAGACTTTGTGGTTAGGATGGCGCTGAGGGGCTTGCGCAGAGGTTGCACTTCTCGTGATGTTCGCAGGCCGGTTTCATTCACTATCCTGCAGGGCATTATGCAGGTGCTGCCCAGCGTCTGCTCATCTGAATATGAGACATTACTGTTTTCCCTGTCATTTAGTTTGGCTTTCTTTGGGGCATTACGCATTGGGGAGCTAGTGAGCAGGTCCAAGGCTTGTCCCGGGGGTATTGGGATGGATCAGGTTCGCCTTCAGGCTGACTGTTTGTCATTTAAAATCCAAAAGTCAAAAACTGATCCTGAGGGCAGAGGGGTATGGGTTTCGTTGTTTGGGGTTCCACAGCTGGAATTCTGTCCTGTATCTTTAGCTCGCTCTTTTCTAAACATGCGCCCACAGGTGATGGGCCCATTTTTGATCCATATAACAGGAACCCCTTTGACGAGGTTTCAATTTGTCCAGGTCTTTAAGACTTGTCTGACACGCCTAGGTTTGTCTCCGAGTGAATACGGCGGTCATTCCTTTCGTATAGGGGCTGCTACGGAGGCGGCTAGGCTGGGGTTTAACGAAGAAGTTGTTAAGAGAATAGGGAGATGGGAGTCCAATCGCTTTAGGCTGTACGTAAGGCCTAACCTTTTGCTTTAATTATCTCCTTCCCTTCTGGGCAGTGGGTGTCCCCTTTCTCAGAGGGAGGGTAACTTCAATATCAAGGGTTTTCAAGTTATGTTTCTTTCGTTTGTGTCTCCTTTAGGTATTCCTTATCAGGTGTGGATCGTAGGCCATTCCTTTGTACGTCGGGCCAAGGAGAGAGCGGCCCTCAGAGCGAATGGTCTGCAGATGTCCCTTGATGAGGGAGAGGCTAAAGTTTCCTGGTTTGGTTTTTCGGGTATGTGTTGGAGTCAATTTATGGGGGAAATTTCGCATTTGGCTAAGGAACAAGGATGTGGTCCGGATATACTGGCCATCCATTTGGGTGGTAATGATCTTGGGGCGTTTCCAGTTTGGGGCCTAGGGGAGAAGATTAAGCAAGATTTCACAGTATTGTGGGCTCAATACCCAACTCTCCGAATTATTTGGTCTGAAATTATCCCCAGGCGTTACTGGAGGCGTGCCAGGGATCTTAAAGCCCTGGATAAAGCCAGAATCCGTCTCAATAGAAGAGTGTCTAAATTTGTGATTTCACATGGGGGGATGACAGTTAGACACAAGGCCTTTGAGGAGCTCAACCAAGCTTTGTTGAGCGGGGATGGGGTGCACCCCAACGACATAGGGCTTGATTTCTTTAATCTGGAATTGATGGGGGCAATTGAGCGGGCCATAGCTTTATTGCGTGGGGGGGAATCCGGCTGATTAGGAGTAAACAGCCGGATTTAGTGGCGGTTATGTCCTTGCCAGGCATAGAAATTGGTAAAAAGTGGGAAGGTTCTTAATCTGTTTAGAACCAGTGGGGAGGCCAATGGCCTCAAAAGTGAAGTTTCGCCCGGGTGGCAGCCGCGGGCTAATTGTTGCCGTACCCATTGGGCTACTCATTGCCAGCCAATGGGGTACACAGTTGAATGATAAGTTGGTCCATCTTTGGACAAAATGTTTATGTTTAAGTTAATGGTAAAATGTCTGCATGGCAAGGACCTTTTATGTGATGTCATTACTCAATAAAGCTGTGGCCAGTTTTAAAAACCATATTTGGTGTCTGAGTCTTATTTATCTTTCTGGTACCTATTACCCAGACAAGCACCAGCTCCGGAGCAGTGCGGCCGCATAGTGCAGGAGCGGCATGTCTGGGGGGAAGGTCCTAGAAAGTGGCAGTATGATGCCGGTCACGTGACCGGCGTATATATAAAAGCTGATGCGCGCTGGCGGCCATTTTCGCCAGACGCATCTGAGGTAAGCACAAGCACCCCCCCTCCCTCCCCTTGTTTGTTTTATTTTGTTTTTGTTGTTAGTTGTATTGTCACAGCTGGCGGTTATGTCCTTGCCAGGCATAGAAATTGGTAAAAAGTGGGAAGGTTCTTAATCTGTTTAGAACCAGTGGGGAGGCCAATGGCCTCAAAAGTGAAGTTTCGCCCGGGTGGCAGCCGCGGGCTAATTGTTGCCGTACCCATTGGGCTACTCATTGCCAGCCAATGGGGTACACAGTTGAATGATAAGTTGGTCCATCTTTGGACAAAATGTTTATGTTTAAGTTAATGGTAAAATGTCTGCATGGCAAGGACCTTTTATGTGATGTCATTACTCAATAAAGCTGTGGCCAGTTTTAAAAACCATATTTGGTGTCTGAGTCTTATTTATCTTTCTGGTACCTATTACCCAGACAAGATTCAACAGAAGGAGGAATAAAGATTTGATGATTTTACGTCAGTACTTCGTCCTTTCACATCAATCCTATTAGCGCTTTCCTGTCTCAAAAGCCAATTAGTTTCTGAATTGTTAGCCTTTAACAAACTTCTAATTACTTAAGACAACTCATAATCTCTAATCTTTCATTCTAGGTTGAAATTCAAGGTCAGCATACACAGGTTGATGTACTAAGAACAATGGATTCATTTAGGAGTAACCCAATTGCTCCAAATTAAAATTCCCCAATTTCATGTGGATTTAAATGGAACATTTAATCATTTGAATGCTAGATGTCTCCATCTTCTTGTTTTTCTGTGCTTGAGAGATTACTATACAAGTGGTTAAAAGTGCTATTTAACCTAATAGACATTTGTATTTGTACTGTATGATGTAGCTGTTTGCCCCAGTTGTTCCACTTTTCCTTACTAGTTGACTACTGAAATGTCGCTTTCTGCATGGCGACACTGTGTGTTGGATCGGCTGTGATAGCTCTGAGGCTAGTATGGCCTATAGATCGGAGTTGCTCTAAACGTACAGCAGGGAGTTTCACCAAGTAGGATATTAAACAGTATTTCTAGCGGCAGACTAAGTATCGCTAAAGGAAATTTAAGGGGACAGGTGTTTGGCCACATTGATTACTAAAAGGAGCCATTAACCCATGCGGCACCAACTCGGGGATGAGGGTAATGACGTATAGTGGGTAACTTTCTCTGTCAAACTCTCTGGCACTGATTGACTAGGAGTGCACATAAAAAAGCCATCACTATTCCGGAATGTAGGAGTGATATAGACTGCAACATAACCACTCAGACTGACAGTGATACAAACTAATAGCCCATATAGTTACGTATTGAAACCATTTAACATAGGAGTTCAGATAGATCTCCAGTATATAGGTTTAGGAGTCCAGTAAATCAAGAGTCGTACATTTATTAGAAATGCTCCGGACTCACTATGCCTATGGTGTTTTTATTTCATTTGTTTTTATCATTATCCGGATTAATAGAGGTAGAAACTGTTATCATTTTTAGAATTACTAATAAAGGTTAAGTCTTAGTACACTTCTGAATACTGCAATTTATCTGTTCATCACTGGTCTCTAGGATAAGGGATATGAGACACATGATATTAAAGTAAACAAAGAATGAGTGCCAGTGATTCACCATTCTAACTTCTTTCTATAGCATTAGTTCCTTACTATGGCGCAGTGTTATGCCGCGCTCACCCGGGCGTTCTACCTCTCCGGGTTCTGTGTCGGCTTCCGGGGTCCTGTCTGTCTTGCGCCGCCTCCGGTGGCTGTGCGCATGCGCTTGTTGGCGGACCATAGAGAGGAGTTTTGCAGAAGGTCCGCCGACATTCTAGCCTCTCTTCCAGGGCTCCTTCCGGCTGGGGGGCTTTATCTGTCAGAGTCCTGCCTGTCTAAGACGCGTTTGTATAGCGTCTTTCTGTTGCCAGATTTCAGTTCTCTTCTTCGTGTAAGTCCTGGATCTGTAGTCTCTGCCTTCTCTGTCTTCTCTGTTGCTGGTATCCCTGTGTATGACCTGGACCTGTCTGACCACACTTCTGCCTGACCCCTTTGCTGCCAGACCACCTGTGAATGACCTGGACCTGTCTGACCACGCTTCTGCCTGACCCCTTTGCTGCCAGACCACCTGTGAATGACCTGGACCAGTCTGACCACGCTTCTGCCTGACCCCTTTGCTGCCAGACCACCTGTGAATGACCTGGACCTGTCTGACCACGCTTCTGCCTGACCCTTCTGCTGCAAGATCACCTGTGTATGACCTGGACCTGTCTGACCACGTTTCTGCCTGACCCTTCTGCTGCAAGATCACCTGTGTATGACCTGGACCTATCTGACCACGCTTCTGCCTGACCCTTCTGCTGCAAAATCACCTGTGTATGACCCGGACCGATTTGATTAGCCTCTTCTGTTCCAGCCTCCAGAGGATCCTCAAGGACCGAGCCACCTCTTCTTCACCAGCCAAGGAGTGTCCCATCAGCTGTACCTTCCTCGCGGGAGTCCACTTCCTCGGAGTCCTGAGTGAGTACCTTTTCTCTTGGAGATTACTTTCCTCCCTGGGGACCCCTGAGTATAGTTTGTCTGGGTTGGGGTTATCCGGGGTTACCCAGCAGCTCCTCTGCTGGGGGCCACTACATCTGGCTTCGCGGCCAGCACCTTTAGGCGGCTCAGCCGCAGCACAACCCTGGCTTAGGCAACCTCCGCACCCTAGCCCCGTTCCAGAGCATCGCTCCCAAGCACCTTGCTCAGTGGCCCCTTGTTGGAGGAGCATCCTGTTCCTGCTCCTAGGTACTCCAGTCCCTTCTCTTTCCTCTCCCCGGGTCGTGACACGCAGTCAATCTTTCGAACTCCAACTGTTGGAGACTACAACTCCCACCATCCCCAACCAGCCATTGGCTGGTTGGGGATGATGCGAGTTGTAGTGTACAACAGTTACAGTTCAAAAGATTGACTGCCCCATAGTAAGGAAAGTATCCTAATAAAATTATGAGTCGTAGTAGCCAACAACTGGAGGTTCATAGATTGACTGGCCGTGCATTATTACATTAGCCAATTTGTTTAGGCAGTAAGATAAGAAATGTGATGCCCAGGTACCAGTGGGAGTTTTAATTAGGCCACAGGATTTAGTTTTAAGATTGGGAGAGGCAGGGGCAATTAATGTTTCTGCTAGCAAATGGAAAATCATACCTACCGGAACAAAGGGATAGTAATGTTTCACAATAAAAGCAGCTCCAATTAATCTTCATAGTACTTGGGCCATGGAGAGTGTTATTTCAGTACTGTCAGCTGTAACACTGATGTAACACTGCTCAGCTCAGAGCAGCAGGGTGGTGTCCAGGTGGATCGCAGAGAGGTACAATATTCAATTAGCATTAGGGTTGCCACCTTTTCCTCAAAAAAATACCGCCCATAGCTGTGGGTCGGTGAGGGCGGAGCCACAAAAGGGAGGAGCTGCAAAAGGGAGGAGCCACAAAAGTAGCAGAACCACTCAGTGTTGCATGACCCTACAAAACTGAGCTTCAGGCTCCTCGTTACAGGTACCAGTGCCTGAAACTCAGTTCTCATAAAGCACTGTGGATATTCTGAAGCACAATAGTAGCCCAAACAGTGGTTTGAACCATTCTTATTCATTACTTTTTAAGGTCTAGAAATAAAATAGACATTCATGGATGGACACCCCCCCCCCCACAACAACTGTTTGGCTTAGTTCATTGGTAAATATAAATCCTTTTTAATAGAGGGATTTGTAGTTGTGTTGAAATGGTTATCCCACTATATCCCTCTTTTTTCTACTACATGAAAAGCTTTAACAATATAAATATGTTTAAATTGACAGTACGTGGGAATACAGTTTAATTCCTGGGTACCTGCCTAATTTATATGTGTAAAAGATATGTTCTTATCTCAGTCTTTCTTAACATACCTTACAAGGCTTCATCTTAGAGATCATTTGAGTGATAAAGGTAAAAATTACTTTGTAATGTATGTATAAACTCAGCCATCAAATCATGATGTATAGCATTGTTTTTAATTTGTGAATCATTGATATTCAATTTGAGAAATATAACTACATGCAGTCACAGTTTTGATTTGAAACATGTAAATCATTTATTTAAAAGTATCATAATTATGTTTAACTAATATTTTAAGATATTTAATGTTGCTGTTTTTTTCATAAAAGTGCTTAAAATTACAATGTGTGTGCTGGTTATTAACAGGTTCTGCTAAAACGTTTTTCACATAGTAAAACTTTGACATGAAGTGGTACTAGGCAAATAAAGGTGTATGTCAGTCTACACAGAACGCAAGGGTTTGCATGAACATTTAAAAGTAAATTACAGGTATGTCATGGTTTTTGCCAATAGCATTCCAAAAAGACAGTCCACGCCACTTACAAAAACTGAGACATTCAGAAATGTACTTTCTGTATTAAATGGCCAGGAGTCTTACAGTCATAATGTTCCATCTCATTTATTTATGGTTATGTGCAACAGAGTTATTTTTTCTTGAAGGTATAGGGCTTACAGATTAAGATACAATAGGTAGGGCAAGTGCTGCCTTCTGAGACTACGATTGCTCAGAGGATGAAAGAGAAAGGTAAACTGAATAAGAGGGCCACCTTAATGGAATAATGTTTTAAAAAGGGTGGGAATGATTGTGGGGGGCTCTACAGATGATAGAGCCCAGTGGGAGAGGCTGCGACCTGGTGTTTAAGGGGCTTGCAGCCCCTCCCACAACTTCAGGCCCAGCCTTTTACTTGTGGTCAGGGCTTACAGAGTACGATACAATAGGTAGGGAAAGTGCTGCCTTCTGAGACTACGCTAGCTCAAAGGATGAAAGATGAAAGTAACCTGAATAAGAGGCAAAATAAGTTTTTTAAATATATTGACTTTATTTGCTTTCGCAAAGATGACATGTTAATTTGCGAGATTTATTAGTGCACTCCGTATTTCAGATGATGGGTTTGGTATGTATTTTGTGAAACAAGAAGATTGCCATCTGCCTAGCTTTTTAATTATGTGTGCTGGAACTTGATTTTTGGAGGCTGAGGATGCTGCTTCTATCCAGAATGAGTGACCTGAATAGTTATTTGGATTGTAACCTAGGCGTGATAGAATAGTACGAATGTAGTATGTGAAGGTGGATGTGGTGAGTTGACTGGAGTGAAGCAGAAGAAGTGGGCTGTCATTTGGAAATGTTTGAATAAGTACGTATAGGTTTTCTAGTGCTGTGAATGGACACTAATTATTGTGAGTAGATAAATAAGGTATGTAGTGTCCGGCGTGCTTCTGATCTGTTTTTGAGTGCGTGAGAAATAGACTAAAGTGGTCTGAGTGACGAGTGACTTGGTGCGGCAGGCGAACTCTCCTGGCCTTAAAAATCTAAAAAATGCTAAACAGACTGCTGCTAAGATAATAGTGTTTGTTTGTGTTTGAAAGAGGTTGGTTTATAAAAATTTATATATTTGTTTGAAAATATGACCAATTATAGGACGTCTTTGGCTATGGGCAGGGTGGTGAGTGTTTGATATGCCTCTTAGGAGTAATTTTATACTGTAAATGGATAGAATAGATGGTCTGTGAGGGAACTGTAATGCTAAATGGTGCTGGATACCAGCTAGGTAGACTTTTATAGATGGAACTGCTAGTTTGAGACTGGTATGACAGAATGTAGTGAATGCTAATAATGTCGATTGGCTATATGGGTTTGCTGGTTTTGTGTATGAGATGAACTTATTGAATGTGTGCTATGCTCATTTGTAGGATGTCCTAGTGTTAGGGGCCAGGGCTTGATTGATGAATGATGATGCTTCAGATAGTAGGTTGTTTATTGCATGATTAAGTCTTTGAATGCTGACTAGCTGCTGTTGGGCAGATTCTGGCGAATGTCTGAAATTGAAAGCTGCTGAACTCAGACTAAAGAGACCTGATTCTGTTCACAGCTGACCCCACCTTGCAGTCACCTCCTCCATATTTAGTTCAGTCTCTCCCCTTGCTCTGGGACAGATCATACTGATCAGTTCAGATCAGTTCCAGTACTATTTCTTTTCTTATGGGCCTGGGCCTTGAGTTCCTTGAGCTAACTGATCCCCTGAGTTCCCATGCAGGCTGTTGCACCCCCGAGTTCCCATGCAGGCTGTTGCACCCCTTAAATTCCCAAGCCAGTTGCACCCCTTGAGTTCCAGAGCCAGTTGTACCCCTTGTGTTCCAGAGCCAGTTGTACCACTTGTGTTCCAGAGCCGGTTGTACCCATAGTGTTCCAGAGCCAGTTGCACCCCTTGTTTTCCAGAGCTGGCTGCACCCCTTGAGTTCCAGAGCCGGCTGCACCCCTTGAGTTCCAGAGCCGGCTGCAACCCTTGTGTTCCTGAGCCGGCTGCTCCTGTGTTCCAGAGCTGGTTGCACCCCTGTGTTCCAGAGCTGACTGTTTCCTTGTACCCAGAGGCCCTGTGCCCCGTTGCCCAGAAGCCCTGTTGCCCAGAGGACCTGTTCCCCTTTGCGCAAAGGCCCTGTCACCCACTGCCCAGAGGCCCTGTCTCACGTTGCCCAGAGGCCCTGTCCACGTTGCCCAGAGGCCCTGTTCTTTTCTGTTTCATTGAATGTTTTGTTGTGCTTTGCTATTTCATGTTCCATGTATGCATATATATAATATATTGGTTTTCCCTTTGTGTGTGTGTGCTGGTTTTCTTGCTCATTAGGTTCCACTTTATTTATTTACTTTTGCTGCTGTGGTCAGCATCCCTTCCTGACCAGGAGCCCATGACACTAAGATTCCATTGTGGAATCCTTCTGTAAGGCTTGTAATTATGTATTGAGTCTTTAAAGGGATAGTAATACTTAAAATGTAAAAAAAAATATGTTGTAGAGTTTATCCCCCTGAGTAAAACAAGAGTACTCCCACTGCTGAAAGGTGTTTCATTCAAAAGTTATTAATTTTCAAAGTTGAATTTTTTAGGTGCAATATCACAGTGGCCTGAAATTGTACAGTGGCGCTGTTGCTACACGATCCTATGGACAGCTCTGGTCAGTTGACCATAAATCTCCATAGGATGGTGTAGCAACAGCGCCACTGTACAATTTCAGGCCACTGTGATATTGCACCTAAAAAATTCAACTTTGAAAATTAATAACTTTTGAATGAAACACCTTTCAGCAGTGGGAGTACCCTTGTTTTACTCAGTGGGATAAGCCCTACAACATATTTTTTTACATTTTAAGTATTACTATCCCTTTAAAATATTTGGATGATTTGAAATTAAAGGCTGCAAAATATTTATATAGATTCCTCCAAGGGGGTGCCTCCCATATAGTGAATTTGCTGGCCAAGTTTGTCATGACTAGGGGGGCATATGAAGTTCCTTCTTGAGCTGGAAAGTTTGGTGAATTCTCAGAGGTGTTATTTTTGATAGGGTATGTGGTTATTGGAACTGATGGGCACAGATTGCTTGAGTGGTATGAGGATTGGCAGTGGATGCATACTGGTGCTCTTAGTCCAGTGAAGTGCCAGCAGAACAGCTCTGTGTCCAGGCTCCTCCAGTCGGTCGCGAACATAAAATGGGTCTGTGCAGCCGCAGCCTTGGCTGCAAAAGAACAGTGGTAGTCGTAAAAGGTGCTACCACCATACTTATGAGCCAAGTCGATAACCAAATGCAAATAGTGGTCCAGCTCCTGGCCTCTGTTAGAGTAAGCAGAACAGAAAATGTCCTGGTAAACACCAAAAGCTAGCATGAACTCTGTGACCGACAGTTTCCTAGATAGCCTGGGATCTTTAGATTTTAAAGTAACCTTCGCCACATTTTATAGTTCTGTTTTCTGATAAGTCCTGTGATGCAATGAGTAGAGTGATGAGATTGATTTCTTTACCTTCTATAATGTCTCTACGAACGTTAGGGGGGACCATATGGTCTGGGGAGATGGGGGGACAGGGGGCCTGTGGATTACCTTGTTGTTGAGGCTCTGAAGTGGATGGTTGAGATTGATTTGTATGGGTGTAGTGTTCCAGTGATACTCTTGAATAGATATCAGCTACTGCTGAGCTTAGATCTGTGAGGAGATTAGTAATGTGGGCAAACTGGTCTGCAGATGATGGGGAAGGGGGGTGGAACAGGATGGGGAAAGGATGGGGTGCTGGGCTGGGGTAGGTGAAGAAAATAGGATCCGGAACAGTTCTGCCTTCCTGTCTGATGCCAGGAAGGGGATACAGAGTCTTGCGAGTTCTGCTATTAGTTTGCCCACAGTCCATCCGCAAAGTGAAGGGGTCCTGGGCCGGGGTGTTGGGGCTGCAAGTTGAGATGATTTAGATTCTGAGCGAGCTGGTTGTTCTCTGTTTTCCAGAGAGAAGCGGGAGAGAAAACCAGAAGAAAAAGGAAAACCATTTATGTAAGTTGATTATTTGAACGTGAAATGGATCTTTGTTTTAATTTAAGTATGATAATAACAGTAGATTAGTGTACTAACTAGGGTTAACCTTTGGCCTCTACTAAGAGATAATGTAACTTAACTGGGGTCACCTACTGTTTCTTATTAAAAGGTAAGGTAACTAACAGGGGTAACCTTGCCTCTGATGAAGAGGTAAGGTAACTAACTAGAGTACCTTCTGCCTCTGATGAAGTGTAAGGACCCCAACTGGAAAACCTTCGGCCTCTGTGATGAGGTGAGGTATCCAACTAGGGTAACCTTTGGCCTCTATGAAGAGGTGAGGTATCTAACGAGGGTAACCTTCGGCCTCTATGAAGAGGTGAGGTATCTAACTAGGGTAACCTTCTGCCTCTAAGAAGAGGTGAGGTATCTAACTAGGGTAACCTTCGGCCTTTACGAAGAGGTGAGGTATCTAACGAGAGTAACCTTCGGCCTCTACGAAGAGGTGAGGTATCTAACCAGGGTAATCTTCTGCCTCTAAGAAGAGGTGAGGTATCTAACTAGGGTAACCTTCAGCCTTTACGAAGAGGTGAGGTATCTAACTAGGGTAACCTTCAGCCTTTACGAAGAGGTGAGGTATCTAACTAGGGTAACCTACAGCCTTACCTTATCCATCAGTATATCTGTCTATCAATCTCTGTACCTTATCCATCAGTATATATGTGTGTTTCTCAATCTTTGTACCTTATCTGTCAGTATATCTATCCTGCCTATCTGTGTCTGTCTGTCTATCTCTTTGTCTGTCTCTGTGTCTGTCAGAAGATCCTGCCTGTCTATCTGTGTCTGTCTCTGTGTTGCTGGAGGAAGGGCATCACCGAGAATTTTTAGGTTATTTCATGACCTATCGATACCTCTTTGTAACGGAATAAATTATTTAGAAAAAGACTGAAGTATTTTATTTACATGGACAAATGTATAAACACATACACTGTAGTTCAAACAAACATTAGTGTGAGTTTTATTGCTGTGGAATAATGTGATACATTTATATGTACATACCACACAGTCTGATCTTGCAAAAAGGATTTGGGTCTCAGAGGGACTGTCCTACTAAAGAAGGGCACTTGGGAGATATGACATTTTGTTTTCTCTGGGTCATTAACACTAAACTCAATTTTGTTATACAAGCAGGTTTTTACAAGGAATTCTTATGTCATCAATCTGGCCATTAAATCATCTATGACCATTCATGCTGCTAAAACCTGTCCTTGAGAGAAATGGGAATTCAGCACCTCTACTATAAAAAAATGAGGTTCAAGGGATAAAAACAAACACCTGACAACTTGCAGCAGCCCCCCCCCCCATATTGATTCTGGTGATTTTTTGTCCACCATGGTGCCAGCATCGTTTTCACCCCAGCACAGCTTCATTTTTGTCTTTATGCATATTACCCTTTAGCCAAACTCCATAACCAAAGGATTAAACTTAACCTTGTGCCTTGCATTTACATATTAGCACAAAAAAATAGCTGCACAAGAAAGACACAGAACACCAAACAAAGAGTTTTATCAGCCATACAAGGTGAGCCACAATGCTAAATGGTGAAATTACAACAGCGATGTACAAATTGCAGCCTGAGGCTCTCTAGCTGTTGAGGAGTAGAATTCCCATCATCACTGTCCACCGATCGCTGGCCGGGTATGATAGAAATTGTATCCTACAACAGCTAGAGTGCTTCGTGTTGTCCAATTCTGCATTACAGGTTCGTCTGACAGGTAAAAGAAAGGAGTTGACATGTCAGCAGGGATGAACAACCCCACAGCTCATTGCTGTCACTCACTGTCTGAACAACGACAAACAACTCCTGCAGGACAACAGTCATGTGAGGGAGACAGGAGACTATTAGGCTAATGGTAGTTGTAGTCAATGAACAGATAGCCTCATGTTTCTACAGGTTCATCAGTTTATTGAAACACACTGCTCTCACACCCCGACCCTGCTTATTATTATTAATCTTTATTTATATAGCACCAACAAATTCCGCAGCTCTTTACAGTAGGTAATAGACGTACAGAGGTATTAAATAGTACAATCAAATGTGGAGAACAGAAGGATCAGAGGAACCTGCTCGTGAGAGCTTACAGTCTAGAGGAAGGTAGGTTTGACACAGAAGGAGTAAGTGCTATTGGGTGTAAGTGCCTCTTGGCACATGGATTGCCAGTCAGTGGGTGGGAATGAGAAGTGCTGTTGAGTGCAGTGGTCCAGGCAAGGGGTGATTATACATACACTGCATGCAGAACAATCAGACAGACAGAGTTTAATTTGTGACTGCAGTACCAGGCTGCCAGGTAGGTGCCAGCTGCAATTTCTGCAATAAGAGAGCATGCATGACGACACTAGCTGCCATATCTACCTGGGCAGTGAGCACACATAGAGAAATAACCTTTTTCTTCCTCAAATTCAATCCTCACTCACCTGGGCTGGCTGGTGCATGCACGCACCGCTATCTTTCCCGGGAATCCCGAGCACTACTGAAGTCTGACGTTTTCCTGTCTGTCACGCATGTGAGCAATGCAGTCACGCAGATAGACTGGAGTGAGGGCGGAAGGTGCAAAATCTGTGCTAGGAGGAATGTTTATGGCCTTGTTTGTCATTATAAAGTTGTGTGAAGGCTACTGCAGGTGTGAAATTTGGGGCTTATATTTTTAAACGAGAAATAACACCTAATTATAGAAAATACTATTGACACCTACACAATACCGGCTCTTCAGTTGCCGGTATACTAGTTATACTGGCACTGGTTCCAGTGTGCTAATTACCGGCTGTGCAGGTAAATACCAGCCGGGTGGCAATCCTGATTAGCATAATGGAAAAACCTGTCAAGGAAGGCAGGGTTTTCCTTATGTTCACAGTAAGAAGATTGTCCCTTGCTGTAAGCTGTCAAGTAACTAGATTCCACATCTGAGGGGAGGTGGCTTACACTAGGTAAAAGGGTCAGGAGGGGGATACTTTATCATTCAAATACTCTTGAACTACAACTCTGACAGTATTGAAATAACATTCTCTGTGGCTCAAATACTATGAAGATTAATTGGAGCTACTGTTTTTGAGAAACATTACTATTCCTTTAAAGTGGATCTATTGACTTGAACCAAATAGCTGAATTTAAAAGAGCTTTCAAAAGCACTTATATTTATAATGTTCATTTTCTTACTTCAATAAAAATGATTTATGATATGTAACATCTCTTCCTTGGTAACTTCACCAAGCTGAACATGTGCTGTGGTGTATGTTGTGCATCTGTTATTCACGTGAAGCCCAGAGCCTCTGCGTAGGAGAGACTGGAGCAATAATGGGTTTGGCATTGCCTCTATCTGACTGAGACCTGACTGGGGACTGAGTAAATACAGCCAGGAACTGATAAGAATTAAACACAAGTACACAAAGGAAAAACTAGCAAAACTTTTATGCTTCACAACAGGTGAAACAGGGTAACATATACATAACTTTTCAACATACAATAGTGAAATTATCCCACCAAATAATGTCCCATATTTATAAAAGCAACCTGGAGTTATTCTCTAGTAAACCAGCCGATCCATAAGGGACAAATAAAAATGCCTGTTAAATTCAATTGAGCTTTTAACCCTTTGAATTCTAGTGAGGTCTCCAATGCCTCCTTTCCAGTATTCAATGGGTTAAAAAGTTATATTCAAATGGATGATAATTTAGGAATTTGTATTTGTCCCTTATGGTGCAGTTGGTTTACTCCACAATAACTCCAGTATGCTTTTATAAATATGGGCTATAGAGTCCCCAGAAATAAAATGGGTACCCTGTGTGTCCTTCTAAATATTAGTGCACCAGTGTGGTCCTGGCTGAGGTGAAGTTAGTGCTATCTTTTAAAATGGTAAACTCGAAAGAGTACCTGTTGTTGGTACAAGGGGATTGATCCCACAGATGGTGATGGTGCTTGATCCTACAGAGCATGGTTAGGGTTGCCACCTTTTCCTAAAAAAAATACCGGCCATAGCTGTGGGTCGGTGAGGGCGGAGTCACAAAAGGGAGGAGCTACAAAAGGGAGGAGCCACAAAAGGGGCAGAATGTTGCATGACCACTCTCAGACTAAGCAGTCTCTCTCTCTCTGACTAAGCACTCACTCTCTCAGACTAAGCACATACACACACTCTCTCTCAGACTAAGCACACATACTCTCTCTCTCTCTCTCTCTCTCTCAAACTAAGCAATCTCTCTCTCAGACTAAGCACTCACACTCTCTCTCAGACTAAGCACTCACACTCTCTCTCTCAGACTAAGCACTCACACACTCTCTCTCAGACTAAGCACTCACTCACTCTCTCTCTCTCAGACTAAGCTCTCCCAGACCAGTGTGGTGAAGGATCCCCTACACACAAAGGTGATCAGACCTCACAGTTAAGCCTTTGAGGCCTAGATGGGAATGAAACACATTTCCAAACATTAACCTCTCTGGTTCCCAAGGAGGTTAATGCAGAATCCCTTTGTAATAATGTCATAAAGGCTGGCAGCTGCCCTAGAACCAAAGAAGAACCCACAAGAGTATTTCCTGCTGAGTAAAACAAAGGTGTTCCCACTGCTGGGAGACTTGAAGTTTAATATAAAACATATATTTCAAGTATGTAACCATGTTAAAATATATATTTTTTAGCATTAAACTTCAAATTTCTACTGTGGTCACTAGGGGTTCCGATCACTGCGTGTGTTAAAACTATAGAGACTTTTCAATGAAAAATATGCCGGCAATTGAGCGCACTCCTGCATGGAACTACTTCATTAACCCTTGAGGGACAAGACACAATTCAATGTGAATCAATGCTTTACACAAAGAGTTCAGCTACAGAGATGTACAACGTTTTACTCTTGTTTAGAGCAGGTGTAGACAACAACTTCCATGATCCTCAGCCAGCCAGTGAACTCAGGAGGTTCAAGCTGACCTGCCCTACTGGCTACTGTGCTCTATTAGCATCCAACCAAGTTTCTTATACAGTATTGGTTAGTACAGATTTAGCTTACTGTTGGACCTCCAGCTGTTGAGGACTACAACTTCCATGATACACAACCAGCTAGCAGCTGGCTGGGGATGATGGGAGTTGCTGTCCCCAAAAGGTGGAAGTCCTACAATTGACTACCCCCCATTACATAGTATGTAGGTTGTTATCTTCCCTGCTGAATACTGTGATCATGCGATGTTTAAATTGTGACAGTCTCTGCCAGAGAGATCAAGTCTTGGGTCTGCAGCTCCTCCAGCAGCTTCCTGCAGCCCTCCTTCTCCAGCGCACACAGACCCACCATTGTGTGAGAATATACAAAAAAAGAATCAAGGTAGCAAAGACCAGAGAAGTGACAGCCTGGACGCGTAACACGCTGGACTTTAGGTACTTGCAACCAGGCAATGGTGGAGCGCGCTCGTAATGAAGGCAGCATGCGTGCACATATGAAGTGTGCGATGCACACGCACGCACAGTACGGCATGATCGGCATCTCGCCACACCACTCACTAAGACACGGCTGACGGTGAGGGAGGGCTTAGTGTTAGTGAGTCGGCAATAAGGCTGCAACTAACGATTATTTTGATAATCGATTAGTTGGCCGATTATTTTTTCGATTAATCGATTAATCGGATAAAAAAAATATATGCTAATTTTTCATTATTTAAACTGATTTAATGAACAGTGTTAAAAACAAACAGCAGAATAAAAAACTTTACACATTAACATGTGTCATTGTTATTATTTTACTATGGGGTCTATGCACCTCTTTCTCCCCCCCTTGTACTTCTCTCTCTCCCCCTTGTGCCTCTATTTCTCCCCCTTGTACTTCTCTCTCTCCCCCTTGTGCCTCTATTTCTCCCCCCTTGTACTTCTCTCTCCCCCCCTTGTGCCTCTTTCTCCCCCATGTACTTCTCTCTCTCCCTTGTGCCTCTTTCTCCCCCTTTTGCCTCTTTCACCCCCATGTACTTCTCTCTCTCTCCCCCTTTTGCCTCTCTCCCCCATGTACTTCTCTCTCTCTCCCCCTTTTGCCTCTCTCCCCCATGTACTTCTCTCTCTCCCCTTTTGCCTCTTTCTCCCCCATGTACTTCTCTCTCTCTCTCCCCCTTTTGCCTCTTTCTCCCCCATGTACTTCTCTCTCTCTCCCATGTACTTCTCCCTCTCTCTCCCCCTTTTGCCTCTTTCTCCCCCATGTACTTCTCTCTCCCCCTTTTGCCTCTTTCTCCCCCATGTACTTCTCTCTCCCCCTTTTGTCTCTTTCTCCCCCATGTACTTCTCTCTCCCCCTTTTGCCTCTTTCTCCCCCATGTACTTCTCTCTCCCCCTTTTGCCTCTTTCTCCCCCATGTACTTCTCTCTCCCTCTTTTGCCTCTTTCTCCCCCATGTATTTCTCTCTCCCCCTTTTGCCTCTTTCTCCCCCCATGTACTTCTCTCTCTTTCTCTCCCCCTTTTGCCTCTCTCCCCCATGTACTTCTCTCTCTCCCCTTTTGCCTCTCTCCCCCATGTACTTCTCTCTCTCCCCTTTTGCCTCTTTCTCCCCCATGTACTTCTCTCTCTCCCCCTTTTTCCTCTCTCCCCCATGTACTTCTCTCTCTCCCCCATGTACTTCTCTCTTTCTCCCCCATGTACTTCTCTCTCTCCCCCTTTTGCCTCTTTCACCCCCATGTACTTCTCTCTCTCTCCCCCTTTTGCCTCTTTCACCCCCATGTACTTCTCTCTCTCTCCCCCTTTTGCCTCTTTCACCCCATGTACTTCTCTCTCTCTCTCCCCCTTTTGCCTCTTTCACCCCATGTACTTCTCTCTCTCTCTCCCCCCCTTTTGCCTCTTTCACCCCCATGTACTTCACTCTCGCTCCCCCTTGTGCCTCTTTCACCCCCATGTACTTCACTCTCCCCCTTGTGCCTCTTTCACCCCCATGTACTTCTCTCTCCCCTTGTGCCTCTCTCCCCCATGTACTTCTCTCTTTCTCTCCCCCTTGTGCCTATCTCTCTCTCTCCCGTACCTCTTTTTCACTTTCCTGCACTGCCGACATCCGGAGCGCAACCACTCCAAACGCGGAGATGCCGCATGGAGTGTGCAGGGGTTTTCTTCCTCTGTCTGGGCGCCAGTTTTAAACTGGCCTCAGAACAGAGGAAGAAAATACCTGCACGCTCCACGCGGCGTCTCCGCATTTGGAGTGGTTGCGCTCCGGATGTCAGCAGTGCAGGAAGTAAGACAGCAGTATCCGGCGGCTGTGGGGCTGCACAACTAATCGGTGCTCAACGAATCGATTAGTTGTTGCAGCCCTAGTCAGCAACATCATTAAAGGCTGCCAAAGTGGTCTGGGAAGCGGGGCAAAGCAGTAATACCGGCTTTTCAATGGCCGGTATAGAGGTTATACCGGCACCGGCTCAGCAGTGCTAATTACCGGCTGTGCCGGTAAAATACCGGCCGGGTGGCAACCCTACGGTCCCAAACCAAAACCCCTTCTTCCTTTCTTCAGTTGTTGGGTATTCTGGGGCCAAGGTCCCAGATGAAGTACTTCTTAATGGAAAGCTTCAGCACTTTAGTCCTACCCAGGAAATCCCTACGTTGCCAGAGTGACAAAGGATACCTAAACATAAGTAGCTACAGGTGTGACAGGAGTCACCCTTCAAATGAGGCTCATCCTATTAGCATACCTGCTTTAAGAGCCCTATCCTGTCCCTAATACACAATCTAGTCCTAATGCTAGGATTCAAGGCATTAAAAGTCCCATTTAAATCAATGGGAAATCTGATTTTTTTCCACTGTAGTGCTGTTAGTTTGTCCCATAATTGTTCATGTATTGTTTTGTGCACGTGATCCAAAAGTTGCTAATTTGTCTGCTTTGTTTTATGATTGGTTGACCAGTCCAATACACTGCACTCAAAGGATTAAATAAGTGGGAATGTTTATTTCTCTCCTATGGAGCAGCAAGTTAGCTTCAGAATTGCACCTCTTTACTTATTGAATTGCATCTATTAGAATGGATAAAAGCAGGGCCAGTTCTAGGGTTTGAGGGTCCAAGTGCAAAATAATTTTTTGGTTAAAAAAAAAATAATAATCAGAAAAATGAAAACAATTAAATATGCAATATTTTATTGCTATGAATTTAATTAAATATAAATATATATATATATTCAAGGGATTAAAGCCCTATTTAAGTAACTGGGAATTTGGGACCCCCGTACCAGGAGCAGAGTGAAGGTACAGGGAGACTGACAGAGTGTGTCAGACAGGAAGAGGTTCCGTGGAGATGGTGCAGAGAAGGAAGTACTGGCTGTGGGGGATTGTGGTCCCGTGGCCATTTTGTGTGACGCAGCGGCCCGGTGAAGAGTTCTCCACCCATCCATCCCTAAATGTTTGGGGTTTGTTACTTTGTGGTAGATAATGACAGTGGTGCAGTGGTGGTGGTGATGGCGAAAGGGAATTTGGTGGTATGGGCCAGTGGGTGGCCTGAATATGGAGTGTTTGTTTTTGCTGTCACAGCATGGTGGGGTTCTTGCTGGATAAAAGTGTGGGCTTTGTGGTGATGGTACTGGATCATGACTGTTGGGCATGGTTCTAGGAGTCGGGGGGGTGTACTGCTGTTGGGCTACAACTTGCCACAATCAAATAGCTAGGGTGGATGGTGGCATGGCCCTCAGTCAAACAGTGTTAGGAAATATGCGGCTTTATTAGATGGGGATAGTCAGGCAATGTTTACTAGCAAGCACTAGGTTCTTTGTGGGAATGGTTATCTATCTGTATTTTAACTGTGAATAAATTTAAAGTATTAATGTTGTTATATGTTTATAATAAAATGCTGTGGTCTTTTCAACCCTTCCAAGGTGTGTGAGTATCTTTTGGGGGGATACTAGGGATTGGGGTTCGATGACTTGACAGTGCTCATGTCATTTGTTTTTCTCCTGTGGTGCAGTTGGCACGCCCCAAAATTTTTCCACATATACATAGTACTTGGAAGGACTGACCCTTAAAGATATCATTGCCATTAGTACCATTAGTACACTTTGATCCTGATCCAGAGGGGCAAGCAAGCTAAGCACTACAGAGCAAGGTATTGCTCACCTTTTCTGGCTCTCAGAAGGTTAAAGTGCTCCCCACATTAGGGGCTTCCCTTGCTGATTTCTTCTACTTCTCTCTCTCTGTGTCATGTGAATCAGTGTGAAAAGGGTGAAACAAGTGACAATGGCAGGCCCCACCTCCCAAAATGTATCAGGCAGCAGCAGTCTTTGACAGAGGCAGTGCGGGCATTCTCACACAGTGCAACTCCACCCCCATAAAGGTGGGGCTGGTAAATAAGCTGGGACGGGTGCATTGCACCTTCGCACTTGCCCCAAAACTGGCCCTTGATGAAAGCATACTCACCACTTGCCAGTCTCCTCTACCTCTGGGTGCAGGATTGGTATGGGAGCATTTCCTCACTCCAAGCCAGCAGATAAACAGAAACAGTTGGCACATGACTCTCTTGTATGATTTTATTACAATAAAGTTTTTTTTCAAATTTTTGACAAAACTGCATTCAGAAAACCTCTGGGCCTTATTCATCTTTTAAAGCAGTGCAATTCTAGCTCAAACTAACTGACACATTGGGAGAGTAACATTCCATAAATACCCATTGAATTAAATGGGACTTTTAACCCCTTGAATTCTAGAGACGGCTTCAGTGCATTGTGAAGGGGTTAAAAATCCCATTTAAATAAATAGGAATTTCATTCCCCCTTTACCATAACTGCACTTCTATAACCTGATGAATATGACCCAGTATATTTAGTGAGCTTAATGGAAGTGAATGTTGTTTTCTGTTTCAGTGAGGATCTTGGCTCAATAAACAATGTATTGTTCATAGAGCCACTACAGAAGCCCTGACAAAAATAGCTTCATATCATAGATTACAGTCAGGGCCGGATTTGCCATAAGGCAGAGTAGGCATCTGCCTACAGGTGCACCCCACAGAGGGGTGCCTGTCATTGAAATAAAAAAAAAAATGTATTTTTGTTCATAGCACTGCACGCTGTGCACAGTAACAACCCGCCCACCGTACGGTAAGGTCCGTGCCTTCTTCAGCTCAGACAGAAGGCACAGACCTGTACCTGCTGTGGCTCCCTTGTAGGCTCTAATGCAGAGCGCTGGGAGATAACATCATCTCCCAGCGCTCTACATTCCTAAAGAGACCGCGCGGGAGCAACAGCAGCTACAGAAGGAGGCGCCGCCATCTGCTGCTGGACCACCAGGGGGGGTAGGAAATGTATTCGGGAGGCAAAGTGGGGGCAATGTGAAGATGGTGTCGGCAATGTGGAGCTGATGGCAATGTGAGGGCAAGTTGGAACTGATATAGTGGCAATGTGGAGATGATGGGGGTAATGTGAGGGCAAGCTGGAGCTGATGAGGCAATGTGGAGATGATGGGGGCAAGTTGTAGATGATGGGGCAATGTGGAGATAATGGGGGCAAGTTGAAGATGATGGGGGCAAGATGGGGCAATGTGGAGATGATGGGGATGTAGAGATGATGGGGGCAATATGGAGCTGATGGGGGGTAAGTTGGAGCTGATGGCAATATGGAGCTGATGGGGGGAAGTGTGAGGGCTATATGGATATGGGGGGTAATGTGGAGATTTGGAGCGTTGTGGAGGTGTCCAGTGGACAGATGGGGGGGCGCTTCAGTTTTCTGTGCCTACAGGCTCCTGAGATGTAAATCCGGTCCTGATTACAGTGAATTACATGGTGAGGTGAAGGGGGTTATGCACTAAGGTGTGATAAAAAGATGATAAAGTGAGAATGACCTCTCCAGTGTGATAAACTATCCAGTTCCAATGTTACTCTATGGAGCCAATACACTAAGATGTCTCAAGTTGGAGAACTCTAAGTGAATAACATAGGAGCTGGACCTTTTATCACAATGTGGAAGTTATATCTACTTTATCACACCTCAATGCACCTCCGTTCATGCCTATCAAGCAGTCCTTTTAGTAAATAGGGAAATAAAGGATTTGTGAGATATTTTTCTCTCACCTTTCTAATGTGGTTGAATGGGATTTTTGCCTATTAGTAAATAGCCCCCACAAGGTACATGATTACTCTGAACCATACAGACATGGACATTTTTTTTCTTTAAGTTTCCCTTTTACCCTTAAGGACCTGATGGGTATGCAACCTGTTCCAAAGAAATGCATTGTATACTCACCTGGTTCTCAAAGGGTTAATCAGATTTAAGGAGTGACAGTTTTATACAAAAGAGACTTGGAGACAATGCATAGGATCTGTCAGTTTTATTCATTCTTTGGTAAACAGGTAAAGAAACAAGCACACCCAGAAAGAAACAATATACAGGATTCACTCTGCGGAAATCCCAAATAGATCATTAAAGGGAGACAAATCTCCCATCCTAAACTGAGGGCAGCAGGGATCTAGGTGAGAGAAGCAGAGAAAGAGAGAGAGAGACCATGAGAGGAGAGACAGAATAAGGACTCAGATGAGAAAGGATAACAGGGAAAGCAGGTCAATCATTTAACCTCTTCATCTCCTGTTAGGTTTCCAACACATTGCAAACCAATGCTGAGACCTCTCTAGCAATCAAGGAGTAAATGGCCAAAAGGGAAAATTGTGGATGTGACTAAATTCCCATCAAAGGGAGAGGTACCACTGAGACAATCCAGACAGCGGGAGCAGTGAGAGGTGCAGGGGGATTGTGGCACAATGTACAGGCTCTCATATTTACATTTCTCACTATCTTACTGATATTGATATAATGAAGAGTAATTTATTTTGTAGGTAGACTAATCCTAGTATATATTCTGTTGCATTCCATGCATAATGTGTTGGTTCTTTAGAGATAAATATTGATGGTCATAATAAAGGAAGATGTCCAAAGCCTAGTACTAGAATACCTTGCACCTTGCACTCTCTCATTCCCTAGTATCCTTGTATCCCGTACATATTGTACATTTTTCCCAAATATACCTCTCCATCTCTCATAGATTTAGTAATGTCTCCATCTCACAGGCCTGACACATGCACTACTGTGTGAGCATGCACACACATGCACTCCCCCACCACAGATATAATTATACACCACCACACTCAGCCATGCACCCACAGACATACATAAACTCCTCCCACACATGCACCGCGATCTATCCACAAATACACATACACTCCCCCATGAGCAGTCATCCATTGTGAAACATACACGCAGAACATGCACTCCCCTCTTTACAAACTGCATTGTATTCCTTGCACACAAAACTGCAACTTATTTTGTTTCATACACAATATGCTGTCCACTTTTGTATATCCAATCAGTACTCTATTTTCCTTCTCACTCTTACACACAGTACTCTCTTCCCCTGGCTTACTCTTACACACAGTAGTAAACCCTTTCCCTCTGTTTCACTCACATACATGGTACTATTTTCCTTTTTTCCTCTGTCACTTTCACACAAACAGTACTCTCTCCCTTCCTCTCTAACACACATGGTACTCTCTCCTCCCGGCTCTTAAGGGTGGGGTGGGGCAGGATATATAGGAGGTCAGTGCAGTGCTGATTGTGTAAGGCTGAATAGCCCCAGATTACTTAAGGGAAGAAGAGTCATTGCAGAGTACAATCTCCAGCTCTTTGCGATACAGACGACCCCCATCACAAAGAGACATAATGCTCTGTCTGTAGCCAGTTAGGCTCTGAATGTTCACGTCCTGTAATGAAAAATCAATTCAATGAATGTACAGGGTCAGCAGCAGACATGGGATCAAAAACAGTTAAAGGGCCTTGTATAAAGACACAGTGGAGAAAACCAAATCATCAGTAGGGAACAAATAACAGTTGTAATTGATTTAAATTGGATTATAAATCCTTGAATTCTAGCGAGGTCTCAAACACAATGCACTGGAGATTTCTGTAGTATTCAAAGGATTAAAAGCCCCCTTTAAATCAGTGGGTATTTTGAAAATGTTTATCTGTCCCCTGTGGTGCTGTTGGTTTGTCCGAGAATTGCTCCACTTTACCTTTATACATAAGGTCATTGTAACCAAAGGACATACATTTAATCAGTGCCTATACTAGGGGTGCAACCAGAGATGTTTTTAGCTATTGTTGGGCTTCAAAATGAAAGGCCAGCTAAGGATGATGGGATTTGTAGTACAGCAACATTCTATACTTTGCACTGGTTCACACATATAGGTACAGGTCTGACCAATCTACGGACACATAGAAGTACATTTATATTGGAGGAATATAGACAGATAAACAAACTGACGTTAAGAGTAAGTAAACCATTAGTTAGTTGTATGATAAGGTTCAACCTTTGCAGCATCGCCCTAGTTTTTGTTGATCCAGAAGAAGGCAAAAACACCCCCAAACATTTCCAGTTATACCCCAGGTGGGCAAAAAACGGCTTCCTGACTCAAAATGGCCATAGGAAATCTCCCTGGATTAACATCCTATCTGCACTGAAAACAACTGTCATAATTATATATAGTTCTGATATACAAAAGAGTGTCAGTTTTTGAACATAGCTACATTATGTGCCAACAAAGGCTTCCCAAGGCAAGGAGTTCCACATCCCTACTGTCCTTAGTGCATAAAATCCCTGTCTTTGTTTAAGTTTAAAGAGTCTTTCCTCTAACCCTAAAAGATACCCCTTGCATTTGTAAGTGGTAATCATATCACCCCTTAGACGCCTTTTCTCTAATGTAAACAAACCTAGTTTGGCTAGACTTTCTTTATAACTACAGACTTCCAGTCCCCATATCAGTATTGTTACTATGTTTGTCCAGTTCAAGATTGTACTTTTTAAGAATTGGGGGGAGATGCACTAAGGATCGATGCTGTTGTTATGTGTGTCTGAAGATGTGCGGTAAACACAACACCAGGGCGATGTAGACACACATCGCCATATGAAAAAAGAATTAAGCATATAAGAGGGGGGGAGCTCATCATTAGCATACATTGTTGTTAAACTGCTGGCTATGTGGAAGAGATGCCCTCTTTTACACACAGACAGCAATTCAACAACCTGAGAGCATTCTCTCTGCTTCCACACTGGCCCACTGGGGGAGCAGAGACACAGTATCAAAGGCTTTAGCAAAATTCAACTGTACTACATTCACAGCTATACCACTATCCTAGTCACCACTTAACTTTTCATAAAATGCACGTAAATTAGTATGGTATGATCTATCCTTCATAAAACAGTTGTAATGGTCACTACACTGGTCAGCCAGAAGTAAACTGTAATTTATGAATGTAAGCCTCCTGAAGTCAGATCCTGAGAAGGAGAAACTACTCAGGAAAATAAGCAGGAGGCTATTGCTATGAATTATGGTAATTAGCTGGAGGCAAATGACCACACAACAAGTATTGGAACCCAGAAGCAGGTCAACGGAGTAACAGGTCCCAAGATCTTCCAGTAGGGGTCTTTAGGCAGGATCCTGAGTGTGGAGGAGATAAGTAGACAAAATCAAGAGGCACAGCAAGGTAAGGCAGGCAATAACTGCAGTTAGATGGCTTGGTGTAACACAGTCTATGATGCAGTGAAGGCAGGCAGTAAGTGCAATAAGATGGGTTGGTGCAAAACAGTCTCAATGCAGGTGAGATATCAAAGGAAAAGAACACACACTGCCAGAGTTGTAGCTGTACTGCACTACTGAGCAAGAGGGCTCATGATGTGTGGAGGTCCTGGGGGTCTGATGCCTGGAGGGGTATTCCTGTGCTTTCTTCCCCCTGAGTCATGGAGTTGTTTCCTTGGGGGGTGTCGGGGTGACTTGGGGTAATGGATCTCCAGGGGGCAGATGCTGTCTGTCCCTTTTGTTGACCAGCGACTGAGAGGCCATTAGATTGCCCTCTTATGCATTAGTTTACTGATTTAAATCATTCTGGCATGCGGGAGCAGCTCACTATGAGCTTCTTCTGCTGTTCTGCTCCATCGGTGACTACTGTGCCAGGTCATCTTGCGGATGCCTAGGCTCTGCTTACTACAATTGCTACTATTGCTATATACTATGACCTGCTTGTAGTTAGTTCAAGCTGGATTTGTGTTGGGAGGCTGCGGGGGTCTCTCCTCTCCTGCTCTCCTACTGCAGATCGACCATTTCGTACTGGGGTCACCCCTCCCTAGATTCATACAGGTTCAGTCACCCTATACCAACGCCTATCTTCTTTGGGAGGGGTGGGTCATGCGGGAGGAAGTTTGGAGAATTTAGCTCATAAAAGATATGTTGTACCCTTACTTTGAATGTTATAGTTGGGGTCTGTCAATTACTTTGCTTTATGCCTGATTTTTAATTGTTTTTCTTTTTCTGGTTCTGTCCATCTTTACTGGTGGGTTTCTCCTCCATGCTGCACTCCCCTTCTCCCCCAATGCCTCATTTGGTAAGTTTCTGTAGGTTGCCTCCTTGCTGGGAGAGGTGGCCTTCTGTGACCAGGACTAGGAAGATGTCTGAGGACCCTTGCAGGACCAAAGATGGGAATGTCTGAAGTGGACTGTAAGGAGCTAGAGAATGTGCACAGCTTCACCTAGGACAGACGAGATTCCCTTTGTCAGAGAAAAAATAAAGACAAGTGCAGGATCAGATGGCGTTTCTCCGAGGATCGAATGGAAATCGAACAGAGGTTGATGGACTAAGACACCACGGTGTCCAACTAATAGTTGAGCGGTGGTCGAAGCTCAGCCACATCTCGGTGTCCAACTGATAGTCAAGCAATGATCAATGCTCAACTAATCTCAGTGTCCGATTGTCGAGTGATGGTCGGAGAAACAGCAAGCAGCTAGGCTGGGATCGATCAAACCGTTTGTCAGGATACAGACAGGCCCAGTCGGAGATCAACCTGCCGGGTAAGCTGGGATCAATCCCGCAGTCTGGCTGTGAATGGCAGGCCCAGCAGGAGATTGACCTGCAGCAAACAGATACTGGGATCAATCTGACTCGCTCAGAATTGGTAGGAGACTGAGTCTGAGATCAACCAGTAGCAGAGGCGTAACTAGAAGCCTCCGGGCCCTGGTGCAAGAAGTGCCACGACCTCCCCCCCCCACACCCCATTGGCCTCCCTCGACCACAATGACCCCCTCCATAATGCCTCTCAATCTCCACAATGCCCCAATCTCCAACCTCCTATCTGGAGCTCCCGAGCGGTCCTCTTAGTAATGCAGAGTGCAGGGAGATTATGTCATCTCCCAGCACTCTGCATTACTAGAGACTGCGTGCACCAGGTGGAGCAGTAGAAGGGGGCGGCCAGGCCCCTGGAGTGCACGGGCCAGGTCGCAGGTGCAACCCCTGCAACTCCTATAGTTACACCACTGACCAGTAGTATCAGGAAGCTCTCGGTGAAGGGAGCAACAAAGAGTAGTCAAAGTTGGATGCCAAGGTCAAGCCTGGAGGACAGCAGAAGAAGCAGGGTCAGGAGACAAGCTGTGTTGTAACAGGAGTGGAATCGGATGGAGAAAGTAGTCAGGAACAGGCCAAGATTGATGCAGGAACAAAACACCAGAATTTCTCCAGGGATGCAGTGTAGCTCGAAGTTTGGACACGGGAAGCCAGAAACCTGATGTTTTTAAAGGACAATCTCCCAATCATGAAAAAGAGGGGTGGAGAACAGCAGACGTAGTGACACCTTCCCAATACTAATACTCATATTGATTAAATCACTTCCTATATTGTCCCTCACACAGATACATCTATATCCCAATATTATCTAGTCTCTCACACTTTGACCATCACAACATGGAATGTAGAAGGAATTCATAGACCTATAAAAAGGAAAAAATTGCTAATACACCGGAATAATTTACATACCGATATCGCTCTCCTACAGGAGAAGAATCTCTCTGCTGATGAACATAAGAAACTCCAACAGGGCTGAGTACAACATTGTGCAAGCTCACATTTTCAAAATTAACTGGGGGGGACATTCTCATTTACAAATGGTTGAACTTCCAGGCATTGGATGAAGTGATGGATCCAGTGGGTGGCTTATGTAAAGTGAATTGCCTCATAGATGATGTTCCTGTAACCTTGTGCAACATTTACGCTCCGAATAGTCCCTATCTTACCTCCTACACCTCCATCTATCATAAACTTTTAAAGCAGAACTATCACCCTATATAAAGTCATTCCCCAATAATTAGGTATATAGAAATATGCTTCTTAACATTGCTATTATCGGGCACAAGTACCAAGTTCTGAAGTAATCCTTCTATTTCTGAGACTGACGGCCAGGCTTCTTGCTTTAGAGCCATCTGCGCACCTGAGCAGTCAGTCCCTTCCGGTACCTTAAGGTACAATGCAATGCATTCTAGAGGAGACCGGGATGGACAGCACAGGCACACAGATGTCTCTAAGCCAAGATTTCTGCATGCATGTCTGGCCGCCAATCTCAGAAGAAGGATTACTTCAGAACTTGGTACTTGTGCCCAGTAATAGCGCTGTTAAGAAGCATATTGCTATAGACCTACTTATTGGGGAATTACTTTATATAAGGTTACTAGTTGAAGATCCCGCGTACATGGGTCACAGTGCTACCCAGCAAGGGCCACGGTGCAGTCATGCACAGTAGAGTCTGCCTACGCCGCAGCTGATACAGAGTGGAGCACTCCAAATTCAGACCGCAGTCCTCTTGACTATGGTCTGAATTCGGAGCCCCGCTTAGTTATCAGCAATCTGTAGTATGCATGACTGCAGTGCGCGCAGCCATCTCTACTACGCATGATGGCTTCTGACAAACACACATTTAGAGAATTATTATATAGGATAGATCAGCTTTAAGCATTGCATATATGCACTTGTTGCTAGCTGGGGTTTAAAGTTTTAAAAAAAGGAGCTAGGAAAGAGGATCGTGACTGTACAGGAGAGGTAAAGTATCTTAGGCAGTGTGACCATATTCACAAGGGTGATTCTGTCAGCCAAGGAAAGAAACCCTTTGATTTTTTATATTTGCATCTGACCCTTCTTCAATTTTAGGATAGTTAAACTCTCTCCTCGTTATTACATTTCTTAACCTCAAGTAGCAGTTAGGCTTCTTCTAATTCACCAATATTAGGCAGCTTGTAGCAAATACCTTTAGCATGGTTTTTTTATGTTTACCCTCACTTTGTATTTAAACCCCAGGGACTCTAAGTTTTCACTGATCTCTTCATTAATATCAGGGGAGTCCAAGTTTTTTCAGTTGTGGGTCACATGATCAGAAAGTCATGCTTGTAAGGGTCACATACATTTTTTATTGATAACAATGATGAATATAGCCTGTTGGCTATTCACAAATATAGATTTAAGTGAATGACAATTCTGCTATTTAACAGACAAGTATTCTTGAACTGGAAGGTACCAGCAGTTGGTTAGGCCTTACTGGTTTACTAGTTCATGTGTGCTTGTTAATTAGGCTTTTTGTTAAAAATCTCAGATGAGTCACACCATGGGATTTGGTGGGCCGCATTTACCTCATGGGCCGCATTGGACGCCCATGATTAATATCTTCCCTATACTAGCCTTTAAAACCTGTTTTCTAGAAAGCATACCATTCTGTACTGACCGCCCAATCATGTGTATCGGCCAACCCGGTTTTAGTAATACCTAGAGGATCATTCTGCTAATTCATTCGAATCAGTTCTACTTCCCTCGTCTTACCAGCTAGACTACAAGCATTTTGCAGCCATGCATTTTATTCTACTACCATTCTGAAGATGTCCATTCTTTGAAAGTGTATTTATTTGCTTTTTACAGCACACTGTAATACAGACACATCTCTTTTATCTGAACTATCCCTCTCCCCTTTTGCCACCGTGCCCCATCTCTAATCATAGTTTCACTTCCACACTGTCTACCCCATCCTAAATTGTTTCACCCTCCTTCCTACTTTAAAGAGATAGTAATGTCTGAATATTAAGTCATCATCGCTAATTCATTACACTTTTTTATAACAAAATGTACCTAAGTGTCCTTATCATTGTATTCTTCGTTTTATTTTATTTTAAAGTATCCCCCTCCCGCCCCTTTTTCCTACATCATGCTGCCTTTGCCTTCCCTCAGATCTGAAAGCTGTCCGCTTGACTGGACAGATCACTACGAGGGACAATCTTGTGTCTATAAGTATAAGGAAAACCCTGGCCCACTTGATGAAGGGAGCAGGATTTGCCCTTTGTTGACACAATATTGTCCCTTGTTGTGGTTCTCTGAAGGAAGCCAGCATGATGTAGGAAAATGGTTGGGAGGGGGACACTTTAAAATAAAATAAAATGAAGAATACAACATCATAGACACTTATAAAGGTATGTTTAGTTAAAAGGTATAATGAATAATCAACGATAATGTAATATGCAGACATTAATATTCCATTAAAATCTCCTCTAACCATGCTATCCCCTAGCACAGCAGAACCCTTCCACTAAAGTGCAATCCATTTCTACTATAAATGTATCCCCAAGGGAAAAATGGCCTAGCACCCTAAAAACCCAAACCCCTCCTGTTTACACCAAGTCTTTAGCCACACATTTTACTCCCTAATCTCCTGTTGTCTTCCTGGAGTATCACATGACACTTGTAGAATTTCAGAAAATACCACTTTATAGGTCCTTTGCACATACTTGTGACTGGTAAAGTTATAGCTTGTGACTTTGTAAAGATATAAAGTTATAGATAGTGACAGTTAAAGTTACAGCCAACATCCTAGTTTGTGCAAACAACACTAGCAGTGATGAGCACAGAGAGGCAGGTTCCCTAACTGGTAGTAAGTCTGATGAAGGTGAGATAATTTTACCATATACATTTATGTGACATCCAGGGAAAGCCCTGTATAGCACATTTCTGTAATCACTTAATCCCGTAGCTTCCTATTCTTATGCGCTTGAACTGGTCTATACTGGGATATTAATTCTATGGCTAAAGTGCATGGAATCTCTCAGTTCAAGGGCAAACAGAGAGGGGTTTGATTGTGCCCAGAAACCCCTGTTATATGCTTTGCCCTTATCAGAGTGAGACAAAGCTTTAGCACCCCAGCAATGAAAAATGTTTGCTGCTACTGTGCATATGTCTGTCAGAATGTGTAATCTGAATACCTCCTGTTGTTGTTGGACTACAACTCTCACCATCCTCAGTTAACCACTGGGTATGCATAATAATTAGGGGAGTCCCCTGGGAAAGCCTAATACTAACACAACACACTAGCACAACCCTAATACTGTACAATGTATGGAGTGTGGAGTACTCTGTATATTGTATATATAAAACAGTAACTTTTTGAGTGCCCAAATGATACAAAGAGCTCCCTAAGCCCTCTCTGTCCAATATTTTCTTTTAAAGGGATAGTGGTACATTACCATGGGGTAAGGTTCCCCTCCTCTGGAGGACAGGAAACTTCAAAGAAGGAAGGGACTCTGAGGCAGAGACTCCCCTCTGCCATCCAACTTTACTCTATCCTCCTTAGTTTCAACAAATAGCAAAGTAGAAGAAAGAAAAAGCAAGAAGAATGAAGAAATCCCCTGAACAGAGATCCCAAGAGGACCCCTCCGTCCAGGGAGCAACCAGGTGGGCAACCTGTGTTCCACATGGACTAAGAGGAAGGGATTTAAGTTCACTAAAATCCTCTTTTCTCTTATGTCCAATGTGGAACACAGGAACCATGGGTATATACCAAAGCTATCCACCAAGATTCCTAGGAGGGAAAAAGAAAAAAAAAACCTCCACTGTAGATCAGTATTCCAAAGGAATAACTGGTACTGTGTAATCTAAGGTATCAACAGACACATAACTTGTACACAAAACAACGGAACAAAAAAAGAAGCAACAGAATTCTTCAGAAAGGAAGAGTAGAAGGATCCTTAAACAGACACCATCACCAGAAGGACCTAGCCAAAGCTAGCTTCAGCTGAAGCCAGAACATAGACAATGTAATATTTTGTAAAGGGGGGCAGAAATTATCCTGTCTCCACCTTACGCAGCCGCTCAGCAGAGCCCTAATTCTTGTAGATCCAAGAGGCACCCACTAATCTGCTGGAACAGGTTTCTTTCTGATCACATACTCTTGTCGGATGGTCATCTGATCCAGGAGGAAAAGTTAACCTTGGGCGCAGCCTGGCCCTTGGGGATGATGAAAAATGAATCAGATTACCTAAAGGGCTGTGTGAGATGAACACAGTACTTTAGACGGAGTGCTACATCCAAAAGATGAAGTTCCTGCTCCTGCTTGCTAGTATCAGGACAAAATGAAGGTTTAACTATTCCTGGTTGCTGCGAAACTCTTTGAGGATCTTGGACAGAAAGCCCTAGGAGCACATAGAATCCCCTTACAAGACAAAAACTGTAGTTCAGCAACTCTTCAAAAGGATACAAGGGCCAGATGGAAGCCCATCTTACGCATCAGAAGATGTAAAAACACAGCTGAAAGTCATTCCAAAGGAGGTTATTGAAGAATGCCTAACACCAAATTAAAATACCAAAGTGGAGTGTGATCCCTAAAGGCAGGGTAGGCAAAGGTCTTGACATCAAGGAGAAAAGCAATACATTTCTAAAAAGAACGGAGAGAGATGAGATCTGAACCTTATAGAACTCAGGCTGAGGCCTTGTTGATGCTGTCTAGAAGAAAGGTCAGAACCATAGGAAGACTGAAAGTCCGCATCAGCGCACCACTGATAGCATAGGGACCAAAACCTATGATAGGCCTTAGACAAAACCGCCTTCCAAGCTTGGCGCATAGTAGAGATGACACCATCCAAAAAACCCTTCGTCTTCTTCATGATACTGGTTTCAAGAGCCACATAGTCAAAGCCAACCTTTCCACCTGAGGATGACAAACTGGGCCCTGGATCAGGAGATCCAGTCTCAGGGAAGGTGAAAGGGTTCTGCTGTGGACAGATTGAGGAGGTAAGAGATGGGGCCAAATGGTAGTGATCAGAATGACTTGAACTCTCTCCATCAGGGGGATTGGAGGAAACAGATATGTCAGATGAAAATTCCCTGGTATGGATTGTCAGACTTTGCCTTCTAAGTAGATTTCTTGTTCTGCCAAGCCTGTTTGGGCTTTGGGGTGTGGTGGGTCTGAAAGGCCTGAGGGGGATGAACCATATGCTCCCCAAAATGGCAGGGATAACAAAAAACATGCTTCTTTGGGAAAAAGGTATGTTGGGGATGAATCTGCTGTGAAAGCTTGCTTTTGCCTCCAGTAATGTTACTAATGACCTTATCCAGGTCAGGCCTAAAGATCTCTACAAAGAAAAGGAACAACAAAGATTGTTTGGAAGATTAGTCAGCTGACCAAATCTAAAGGCACAAAGTATGACACGTGGCTACCAAGAAGGCTGAGGGTTTACCACAGAATCTAGAGACATGAAAAGCCTCCTCTGTGAGGTATGCATTAGCCTTATGTATGGTGCACAGCATAACCAATAGTTCCTCTTTGGGAATATCCTTATGGATGGCATCTGAAAGATGTTCTCCCCAGATAGCCATAGCTTTAGTGACTGAAGTGGTATAAAAATGGGTTGCATAGCAGCCCAGGTGGCCACAAGTTCACCTTCTATAACAAATCTAAGTGTTGATCTGCCTTATCTGTGAGAGCCACATCATCTGTCAGAGGCACTGTGTTCTGTTTTTGGCAAGGCAAGATAGTGAGGTATCAACTTCTGGTGGTAAAGCCCACTGAGAAAAACCTCAGCTGAAAAAGAATAGAGGTGGAAGATGCGCTTTTTAAGTAAAAGTCTCTTATCAGGTGTCTCCCACTCTTCCAGGAGAACCTGGTATATGGATTAATGGGGAGGGGGAATGGGTATCTCCCTTTTGCACTGTTGGAAGATGTCTGGTGATGAAGATCCTGAATCAGAGGTCTCAGAAACTTGAAGAGTCTCCAATATCGCTCAGATGAGTCCCTCAGCAGAGGGGCAATGATCTTCCTAATAGGAATCTCCAAAGAACAAGGAGGAATCCATATTCTCCCCATCAGTGCCAACTTCCTCCTCAGAGGAATATCAAACTGAGAATGGCCCCTAAAGCAAGGATCAATATGTCTGAGAGGGAGTATGGGGTGAAATGAATGAAGGACTTGTATAGAAGGAGATACAGGCAACTGAAGACACCACAGTCTTAACTCAAACTGGTTCTTGTTCAGTGGATGGCCCCAGGCATATAGTAGAGGCCACCAGGCAAGAGAGACATAGGGAACCTGAATATTCCCGTGGAAACCCAGTCTGGCATGAGGAACAGTGTTCTAAAGGGATTAAAGGAATAGTAATACTTAAAATGTAAAAAAATATATGTTGTAGAGTTTATCCCCCTGAGTAAAACAAGGGTACTCCCACTGCTGAAAGGTGTTTCATTCAAAAGTTATGAATTTTCAAAGTTTAATTTTTTAGGTGCAATATCACAGTGGCCTGAAAATGTACAGTGGCGCTGTTGCTACACCATCCTATGGAGATTTATGGTCCCGGGACCAGAGCTGTCCATAGGATCGTGTAGCAACAGCGCCACTGTACAATTTCAGGCCAATGTGATATTGCACCTAAAAAATTCAACTTTGAAAATTAATAACTTTTGAATGAAACACCTTTCAGCAGTGGGAGTACTCTTGTTTTACTCAGGGGGATAAACCCTACAACATATTTTTTTTTTACATTTTAAGTATTACTATCCCTTTAAGGGGACCCCAGAATTCTTAGGTTTGGATTTTCCCATGTGTCCTTTGGGATCTGACGTAGGACAATAGTAGTGCAATGCATTTGGAATGTATGAGAAAATATTCTGGTAAGGTGTAGAGGAGAGACCTGCCTCTACATAGACTGTACAATGAGAAAGACAGATGGCTGGGAAACACCACCTCTGTCCAATCCTGAAAGCCCTCCCTGACCCCTGTAGGGGAAATGGATACATTGATATGTCCCTGTGAAGAACTGAACACAACAAAGGTGGCCATCATGAGGGTAACCAGTTCTTAAAGGTTCTGCATCAAATAAAAAGTAGTAAGAAAACAGAGAAAAAAGGTTGAAACTGTATATATACATACTGTATATACATAGCGAATTAGTATAAAAACAGAATAGACAAAAGACATCTGCTCAAAAAAGAGGAGAAATCCAGTTACAATAATGTAAAATTAGCCCAAGAACAGAAAAGGTTTAAAAAAAAAACACAACATAAAACAAAAAAAAAAATCACTTGTAATGCAAGCAGCCATCTTAGAAACATAAAATTAAAGAAATAGAAATTAAAAGGGAGTGCATGTGACGAAAGAACAATACATAGCGGTGTGTGCCAGACTATATTAAAAACCCCTAAACCCCCATTGATATAAATGAGGCTTCTAACTACTTGAATGCTTCATAATGCATTGGAGACTTCTCTAGCATTCAAAGGGTTTAAACCCCCATTTAAATCATGGGCATTTGTATTTTCTCCTTTGGTACAATCAGTTTGCTTCAGAATTTATTTAGCTTGATTAATAAGTTCCTTTGTCTCTCACTGATCTGATAGAGGTAAAAGACTATGGGGTGGGGGGTTCTGGGTAACTGTGATCCCCATCTTGTTTGCCATTGTCCTTTTCTTTGTGTATATGGCAGTGTAAATAGACCACTTCTGGTTTTATAAAGCTGGATTTATTGGTGAATTGACTTTTACTCCAGTATCAGATAAACTTGACTGTATTTTATGTTCCAATTGGGCCATTCTATTCTGACTATACCCTGTTGGGCATAAACAAGCATCTGTAATCTTTTCTGCATACTGTCTCATTGCTTATGATTTGACTCATTGGATGATGCTAGAGAAGAGATGTCTCCAGTGCATTGCTTATCAATATGTTGGAGACATCTCGATCATCTGAGGAAGGGTGGTCAATTGTTGGATTTCTAAATATTGGGAAATACAACTCCCATTATCCCATTTGCTGGTTGGAGATGATGGAAGCTGTAGTCCCTAACATCTGGAGGTCTATCAGTTGGCTACCCAAGATCTAATTATAATATCTAATCATAAAACTCACAAGAGCCTTTGTATATCCCAATGATTTCCAGATAATACACAATGTGATACATTGACATGCATAGAGTCTCACAAACTTGCGGGGATCAGTAACACAATGCAGATCGGAGACTTAGCCACAAGAAACCATATGTATAAATTAAAAGAGAAGCAATTCAGGAGCAAAACAACTGTACCATAGGAGACAAAATGCCCTTTATTCCCAATTATTCAGTGGTGCTTTTAATCCATTTAATGCATTTCTCTCTAGCATTCAAAGTTGCCAAAAGCCCCATTAAAATCAATGAGAATTCTTATGTGCCCTTTATTATGGTACATTTGATTCGCCCCAGAATGGTTCCACATACGACACTTAGTGTCCCATACCACTGGTTTCACACTCACCTTTTTGTTTTTTTCAAAGAAATCTTTCAGTAAGGCATCCAGTTCGTTCTCATCAATATAACCATTCCTGTCCTATGGAACACAGCACAATGACATGGTTCACTCAGTAACATAAACAGATTATCTGGTATTGTGGCCAGAGATGCCACTGTTTGTCTTACTTGCTCATTTATATCTTAAAATATATATAATTCATACTTTTCCTATATTCACCTTGTTCTGTTATAAAACAATAGTTATTGCATCCCAAACATTCAGACAAAATCAGTCGTTCTTACACTAAATTACACTTCTTGGAATGTTTATATAGTGCTTATCCTGAGACCCACAAAATATTATTCTTATAGAGAATGTTACATAAGCTGAAAATGTATCAAGGTGTGGTAAAGCAACGTATCAAATACACTGCTTTTGCTATGATCGAGAACATTCACTAGTTTGCACATTGAGACATTTACAGCTTGATACATTTTGGCCTTAGATGCTGAGCCATGTGCACAAAAAAAGGGAATCAATTCTAGAGCAAACCAAGGACACCATAGGGGACAGATAAAAACCTCCAACTTTCTATTGATTTAAATGGGCCTTTTAATCCCGTGAATGCATTGGATATCTCTATGTCATTCAAGAGGTTAAAAGCAAAATTGAAATCAATTAGTTCATTCTACTGTGTGGTACAACAGTTGGTATGCCCTAGAATTGCTCCTCTTCCCTGTGAGATGAATGAGCACGTGTAATTCGTTCCTAAACTGTTTTTCTTCCATGGTTTGATAAACAAAATATGAATAATTTCAGAATCTTGATTTCATAATAGAAATGGCTATCTGGGCTCACAGGAATTTTGAATTGAAAGTTTCACAACCAGGATTGCCTCATGAAGCATCACGGATTGAAACTCAGATTTTTTTGGGTTTGGTGAGTTGTCACTGCCATACCCCATATAAACCCCTGTGTTTCTGTATGGTAGAGGAGTAAGAAAATAAAGGTCTGAACACCCAGGCCCTTATCCTGTATGTGTATTGGGGCGGAGGTCTTATGGTAGAGGGGAGACTGTATGATCCAGGAAGGTCACAAGACTTTTTTTTTCCGTAGAAGTAGCAGCGGTATCAGCAGGGGTAGGTGCTATGTCTCATGTCTCCCACAATGTTTATGACATTTTTTGTGAGTCATTTTATATTTTTTATTAAATACAGAGATAGGGCAGTTAAACTGACATAGTTACAGGTAAAAATAAGAATTTCCTGAGAAAAATAGTTGATTCTCATATTTTACATGTAAAGCGACTGTTCATATGTTTAACCCACTTCATATGAATACATTATGGGAACATATTTTTTCTGTCAGCTTTAGTAGTGTCACTGTTATGCGAATGGTGGTACTCACTAATTTAGATAACGTAATCCCTGCATCAGTGATTTATTTTAGAAATTCAGTATAAGATAACTTCTATAATAAATCACTGAATATTGCATTTCTGAAAAACTCAGTTTATGGCCAAATGAAACACCACCCATAATGTCAATTGAACGTAACATCTTTCTTTCTGGCAGTTCTTTCTCTTTAAACTTGTTTGAGCATATACTTGTAGGTCAGATCATTCCCATGTATAGTTTTATTTTAAACAGGCCTCTGTTACCTTATCATAAAAATTGAATATGGAGTTAAATTCGTCACAGCTCAGCTTCATCCCCTGAAAGCCAAGCAGAAAATCATATAATATTGTTAATGAAATAGAGAGAGCACATACTCAAGTGAACACAAGAGACAGACATGAACACATACACAGATATAGCTATTATAGAGAACATGGTTACCTGGAATTTGAGTAGGAAGTTCTCCTGCACTGGCAGCAGTCTGTAATAGAAACCAAAAGTATTAAAAGTTCCCTGTGACATGAAACACAGACTAAATGTTACTCTAACTGGGAACATGAAATTAATATTACTACATGACAAAGTATACACAGTAAAATTAATACTATTATGTAAGAGAAAACTGTAAAAATACAACTATATAACACGGAATTCTCCACATGAATACTGTTTTGTGGCAATGAACACATAACCAGCATCCTTTCTTCCTGCAGGGAGCCAATCAGTTCCTTGCAGTGTTTTTTTTTTTAATTAACCCATTTCAATCCAAATGATCACAATGGGAATAACCTACAGAATAAATGCCAAAATACAATGTAAATCTACACACAGAAGGAGTTACCACAACTGAAGTAGTAGTATCAAAATTTATTTTTGAGTATTTTACAACTGCTCTAATTGCATGCATTCAGGGACAGAATAATGAAAAAAAAGCATTTTATTTAGATTTTGTATATATTTGTTTAAATTACCTAAATAAAAATGGGAGATTTATAGTTAAATATGGTACCAAATGAAATCCTATTCTATCTGGAAAGGTAGAGGCCTTGTGGGTTGAAATACACACTGGGGGCACACATAATAAAAAGATATTGGTGGGGGTTTGCTACAAGCCACCTAATGTTGGGGAGTTGGAGGAAGCCCAACTTTTACTGCAAATGGAAAAGGCTGCTAGGTCAGCAAAGGTAATTATAATGGGAGATTTCAACTACCCTGAAATTGACTGGAGCAATATGACTTCAGGCACAACAAAGGGAAATATTTTTCTAAGTATGATAAATGATAATTTTATGTCCCAACTAGTAGATAAGCCAACTAGAAAAGAGGCCTTGCTTGACCTAGTGCTCTCAAACGATTCTGACATTGTAAACAATGTGCAGGTAAGGGAACATTTGGGCAGCAGTGACCACAATATTGTATCCTTTGAAGTTTGTTATGAGAAACCCAATAGCAAGAGTTTAACCAAAACATTCAATTTCAAAAAGGCTAATTTTACAAAGTTAAAAGAAGCTTTAAAGGATATCCAGTGGGATGTAATTTTCAAAGATAAAAATGCACATGAGTCATGGAATGTATTTAAAATGCTCTTGGGCAAATATACACGTCAATATATACCATTGGGGAATAAGCACAAGAGAAGTAAAGCAAAACCAATGTGGATTAATAATGTGGTTAGCAGGGAAATGAGAAATAAAAAGCAGGCTTTTAAGGTGTTTAAGTCAAATGGGTCAGATGCATCATTTAAAAAATATAAAGAATGTAATAAAATCTGCAAACAAGCAATTAAGCTAGCTAAAATAGAAAATGAGCGAAACATTGCAAATAAGAGCAAGAAAAACCCTAAACAATTCTACAAGTATATTAACAACAAAAAAGTTAAGGTTGATATTGGTCCTCTTAAGACTGAAACAGGTGAATTGATTAGTGAGGATAAAGCTATGGCTGACACCCTAAATACGTTCTTTGCTTCAGTATATACAAAGGAAGCAGAAATGACAAGCTGTGGGCAAACAGACAAAACCATGGCATTTCCTCCAACATCTACATGGCTTACTGAGGACAAGGTCCAAAAGAGACTGGAAAGGGTTATAGTGAATAAAGCGCCTGGACCGGACGGTATACACCCAAGGGTACTTAAGGAACTTAGTTCAGTAATAGCAAAACCATTATACTTAATATTTATTGATTCGCTTTCATCAGGCATAGTGCCCTGTGATTGGAGGAAAGCTGATGTAGTTCCATTGTTTAAAAAGGGAGCAAGATCCAAACCAGGAAATTATAGACCTGTGAGCTTGACTTCCAAAGTGGGTAAGATACTAGAAGGGTTATTAACTGACAGTATTCAGAACTATGTGAAGACAAACAATATCATTAGTAGGAATCAGCATGGTTTCATGAAGAACAGATCATGTCAGACTAATTTACTTGCATTTTATGAAAGAGTGAGTAGTAATTTGGACAGGGCAATTGCTGTTGATGTAGTATACTTGGATTTTGCAAAAGCCTTTGACACAGTGCCTCACAACAGGTTACTGCATAAATTAAAAGGCTTCGGTTTGGGTGGTGTTATCTGTACATGGATTGAGAACTGGTTAAATGATAGATGGCAGAGAGTTGTTGTAAATGGAACTTTTTCAAATTGGTCTAGGGTTATAAGTGGGGTGCCGCAGGGTTCAGTCCTGGGCCCAATGCTTTTTAATTTGTTTATTAATGATCTAGAAGTGGGAATTGAAAGTAGCATCTCAATCTTTGCTGATGACACTAAGCTATGTAAGGAAATACATACAGAGCTCGATGTTTTTTCCCTACAGAAGGATTTAGATAAACTAAGTGAATGGGCAGAAAAGCGGCAGATGTCATTTAATGTAGATAAATGTAAGGTTATGCATTTGAGTAGTAGAAACAAACTTGCTACATATACTCTAAATGGGAAACAACTTGGGAAATCCTCATTAGAGAAAGATTTGGTGTACTGATAGACAATAGTCTTCACAGCAGTGTGCAGAGTCACTCAGCTGCTGCAAGAGCAAATAGAGTACTAGCCTGCATAAAAAGAGGTGTAGAAGCAAGGGATGCTAATATTATCCTACCTCTGTATAAATCCTTGGTTAGGCCTCATCTAGAATATGGAGTACAATTTTGGGCGCCTGTTCTAAAAAAAGACATTGCTGAACTAGAAAAGGTGCAGAGACGTGCAACAAAACTGATAAAGGGATTGGAGGATCTGAGTTACAAAGAGAGACTAGCCAAACTGGGTTTGTTTACATTAGAAAAGAGACGTCTAAGGGGTGATATGATTACCATTTACAAATACATTCAAGGTCAATACAAAGAACTATCCAATGAATTATTTATGCAAAGAGCTGAGCTAAGAACAAGAGGTCATCCATTAAGACTTGAGGAAAGGCGCTTTCGACTAAAACACAGGCAGGGATTCTTTACAGTAAGGGCAGTAAGGCTATGGAATTCTTTGCCTCGGGATGTTGTGCTTGCAGATAATGTAACTGCATTCAAAAAAGCAATGGATGCCTATCTAGCACAGAACAATATTGACAGTTATGACAGATGGCTTCAAAGCAAATAGGATATTGAGCCGGGGAACTATTTGACACACACACACACACACACCTACACTGGAAATTGCTCCAGAGGGCTTTTTTGTTGCCTTGCTCTGGATCAACAGGAGTGTTATTGGCATGGGCTGGACTTGATGGACGCATGTCTTTTTTCAGCCTTATCTACTATGTTACTATGGAGGGAAAAAAAAGTTTGCATGGGTACACCGAACAATAAAACCAGGAAGCCTTGTTTTAAAAAATACATAGCCACAAAGGGAAATTTGATGCAAAATAGCTCTGGTACTTAAAGGGGTTAATTCCTGGGAATGTAATGATACTCCTTAATGGGTAACACATAACTAAAATATCACCTCCTAACCATAGCACCTTCCAGTAAACAGTTATTACAGCTAGGGCCCCATACATAAAAGATGGCTGCAATGTTGATCTCATCCTTGCTTACATATAGTTTCCTTGACACTTGAATTCAGACGAGATGTTTGTAACGCCTTTGGGTCCATACATGGGCATTACTTCACAGGCTGTGATATACATATTAATGGGCTTTAACAGATAAGGACATGTTTCCAGGTACTGACAGATCTCTAATCACAGCTGTGCTAACTGTCCGCTACATGTTCAATGACAGGTCCGCTATATTTTTCAGATACTGAAAAATAAATAGGATATGAAACTAACAGCTGGTGCAGTCTTCTATTTTTTTTTTTCATCATCTTTGGTCTGTATTTACATAAAAGAATGAACCAGCCCTTACATATGACTTAAATGGGTACAGGATTTTCTTTGCACATTTTCCCAATTGTGAGATCTAGTAACTTTTTTTTGCATCTAATCTGAGACACAGAACAAACTGTGTGCATGTGTGTTAATTTTATTTTTATTTAGAACCCTAATTAAAAACAGCTGTCCCATTTTTATTTTTTTCATGTGACTATTTTTGGCACTAAGGCCTCTTTCACATGCAATGCTGCATTTGCTCTGCATTTGCTCTCTCTCACATTGTGAAAGTTACTGTGCTGGGCTATGGTGCCTTTCACATGGGTGACTATTACCTTTGCATGAAAGCAAGCTGCAACTTTACTACATTCTCTTAGGAACTCAGTAAAGTTGCAGTAAGGAAGGCCTACACAATGGCCTATGGAGCCGCTGGTAGACCTTTCACACCAGTAGTGCTAGCAGTTACCATGCTCACCAAAACCTCATAGATATATAAATACACAGAATTTGATAGCAGATAAGAACCAGTTGACCTATCTAACCTGACCATTTCCCTATGCATATTATCTCTATCAGTGATTTCTCCTTCCCATATGTGAAGATCCATGAGATGCGCAGCGGCATAGTGCATTCTGGGATTCTCTTCATCTTTTTGGGGTGCTACTTTCAAACTTGCTCTGATGGTAAATTCTCTGTGCAAGTTTGAAGTCACCTCGACTGATGAAGAAAACCTCAGCATGCATCTCCCCACCGCACATAACATGATCCACCTGGTCTGCCGCACATCATATGGACCTTCACATACAGGCCCACATCCCATCAAAGTAGTTTAATGAGAGCAGGGGACAGAGGCACAATAATATCTAGGAGGAAAGTAAAGAGAAAACGGAGAGCAATCATATCTAAGGGGAAAGCAAAGAGAAAATGCTGTAACTTTTACTACACCTATGGGCAATTAGGTTGCATAGAAAAATTGTGGGCTGTTCAGAGGAGATTCCTGATCTCCCCAATCAGCCCATAACTGAGTGGCCCACTCGGGGATCCTCTAACCCCTGATAGGATAATCCATCTCTGGGGGTGACCCGATGACAGACTAAAATAGAGATCACTAAATACAGGGAACTGAAGATATAAGGCAACCCCCCAAAAAAACACTGATGTGTAAATGATACCTACCTAGGTAAACTAATGTGTTAAACAAATTAAGAGCTGCTTATTTCTTTAATCCAATGTGCAGTCCTTTATAATATATATGGTTTGTGTTTACATTAAAGTTTGTCTGCATAACATATTAGATAACATGAATGAACTGATTTTGTGACAATTTTTGCAGCATTAAACTTGTTCCTGCACTGAATCAATTTTGCGCCATACAAAATAGCTTTTTTAGCCACAAAATAAATTATTTCAATGTGCAGAATTGACAGACAAAATCGTCTATTTGTGCCACAAATTTGATTTTGCATAACAAAATAAATAATATGGCACACATTGATTTTATGCCTCAAAATATATTATTTGTCACATAAAAGCTATCTTGTTTGACAAAATAATTGATTTATGCAAAAAAGATCAATTATGTGTATCACAAAATCTATTTTGTGGCTTATAAAAATACATTTTGTTAACAAATAATTTTGCGAAACAAAACAAAATATGTCACACCTACTGTCTTATATCAACTCTTTTATCAGTACACGCCCTTTCTCTGCATGCACAATGCACAAGGTTATAGTTATCTTATGGACATGAATTCTAGCATAGAACATGACTTGCACACGTGTGCAATATATAAATACCATCTGCACACTTGTGCAATACACTATAGGTTAATAACAGGCCAAAAAATATTTGTTTAGTGCTCAGCATGCAATAACATAAAAAGAGAACTTATTCACATATTGAGCATTTAGGTAGGAGATGGTTTATAAACAAAAAGATAAAGCTCACAGATAATCCTAGACACTACATGCCCTTTCTAAGTATTAACCCTTTGAGTGCCAGAGGGGTACACAATGCATTGCTTTGCCTCTGGCATTCAAAGGGTTAACAACGTTTCTACACATTCTACAAATGACCGCATACACACAGTGCTATAAGAAAATCAGTAGTTTAAATGGGATAACGTTTTAACTATTATGTACACAGAAATTAGTTTTACTGATCTTATTACCAGACTGATCATTATCAATGATTAACTGTTATGCAGGTTTTTAGCTAATAATGAAGACACAACTAAATTTTATGCATTTATGTAGGTAAAATCTAAGATTGACAAATGGCGCCTCATATATCTGCAAGGGCTCTGGACTAGCAGTATAATGTGCATTGTGGACCCCTGTCCTTGTAGACCTATGTACCAGCAGGGGCATCACACAAGTAAGGGCTGCAATATTTTTCTTACCTCGACATCTCAGACAAGCAGAGCTTCCCATCACCATTCAGGTCAAACATTCGAAGCTGCAGGACAGACAGGCACATAATGTGAGCTAACAGGAGAATCACATGCACAAATGAGCTAGAATGGCAGACATGCACAAAACAGAGGATAGGTACTAATATTACTGGCACTGGAATCAGTTCTTGTGTGCTGCTCCTGCCTAATAAGCTAACAATGCTGCAAATTCTCATATTTACCCTGCTTGTGTCAATGGGATTTCAGGGGATGTGAATGGGTGGCTAAGGGGCATCCTGTTCCACAGTGCTTTGTTTAATGTTTTGTACTAACAAGGTGCAGAGGAAACTGTCATAAAATGTGTAGATTCATTTGCCTGTGCATTATGGAGAGGAGGAGGTCGGGGCTTACCTGCATAAAAGTCTTAACTTTAGCGCATCATGTACACCGGTATGCACTAATCAATAGAGTAAGCAAATATTTTGGTCCGTGGGCCACGTTTAGAGTTAGAATTTCTGGTGAGTGCTTGGATGGGCATCTTGCACATGTGTGCATTCATACACAAATATACACATACTCAGGAACTCACTCTCACACACACACATTCACACTGACGTGCTCTCTTACACACACTCATTCACTCACACGCTCAGGAATACACTCTAATAAACACATGAACTTACATATACTTTTACACATGCTGATATATATATGTTTGTATATAAATAAATATATATATATATATATATATATATATATATATGTGTATATATATAAAAAAATAATAATAAAAAAAAATAAATAAAATATATATATATATATATACACATAAACACACACATACTGGCAATCTCACACGTGCTCTCTCTCTGTCTCTCACACACACGCACACACACAAACACTCACTAACACACACTCACTCAAGCACATGGTCGCACAGACATACATACATTCTCACAAACACACACATACATACACACATATATACACACATACTTTCTGGCATATATAAAATCACATACTCACACTCATTTTAGACTATCCATTTTTTTTTTTTACTTAAAAGGGAAGCTGGCAGATCCCGTACATTGCTACAGGTCTTCTCTACACGCCATTGCCCTGCCATGACTTTAGTATAGAAGAGAAGAATGTGGGGGACCCACTGGCTTCACTTTAAAAAAAAAATTTTTTTTTAGTCTCAAAGAAATCTGGGCTGGTTCAAGTTGGTCACTAAATTTCCACTGATTTAAATGAACACAGGGCAGATTTAACAATAGGGTAAAGTGGGCAGCTGCCCGGGCCTGCTGAAGGGAGGCCCAAAATCAGAAACTCCTATCCTAATACATCCCGGTTTGCAACCATCTGCACCTCCCTCTCCCCTGTGATTTGCTGCACACTATACAGTCTGGTTAATGTGTGAAACTAGGTATCAGAATGATTTACATCAGTGTGAAAACTCATTATTTACTCACGCTACTATAGGTGTAAGTGCTTAGCATTATGTGAGTTCCATATTCCATGAAGTTAATTTAATGTCAGCTCAAAATTGTGTGAAATTATTATAAGTTTTAGTACTTACTTTAAGCAGAAATGGAAACAGGTGTAGTTATTACTTAACCTCTTGAATGCTAGAGCGGGCTCCAACATAATGTGAAGCTTTGCTTTTGAAACCTCTCTATCATCCACGTTGAAAAAGGGCCCATTAATTTATACTTTGCCCAAGGTCCTCCAGCGGCTTAAGCTTTTGAATACCAAAGAGGTAGTCAACTCATTGCAATGCGTTGGATACCTCTCTGCCACTCAAAGAGTTAAATCATCCTTATTGTGCTGTTAGTTTGCCTATAATACTCCACTATTGCTTCTGTATGTATTGTCCTGTGCTCTTTGTGATCACTGTATGCCTTTTTGCACACTTACAATGGTCTGTGTGTACTCATGTAGTTTTTTCTCATCAAAGGGGCGATTTGCTTTTTTTAGAAGATCGGAGAGAAAACCCTGGAAATGTGGATAACAGACAGAATTAGACAGCGCTGCACAATCTGTTGCTAAAAGACAATACAGGTGCATAGTAACTGACACAGTAAACACAAGTATAAAGGGAGGCTGATTTACTAAGAAAAGTGGTGCAGTTCTGGAGCACAACAATTCCACCAGAGGTAACAAAGAAACAGTTCCATTTATTTAACCCTTTCAGTGTCACAGGGGTATTCAACACATTGAGGAGAAATTCGTTACATACCCCTCTGGCACTCAATGGGTAAAACTGAGCTGTAACCCTTTGAATGCTAGGAAGAGCTCCAGCTCATTGCTTCACAATCCTTTGGGAGACTCCTCTAGCATTCAAGGGGTTAAAAATCCAATTTTAATTAATGAAAATGTTGGGAAATGTGTTAGCTCCCAACAAGGCAGACTATTTGTTCCTGAACTGCACTTTTGCTTCGTACATTAGGTTCAGAGAATGTCAGACACAGTTATAAACAAAATACACACACACACACACAAACATATACTTTTCACATCTCACCTTCAGTTCATTGGCTTCAATGTAGCCGCTTCTATCTGTATCATATTTCCTCCAGGCCTGAAACATCATGAGTGGGATATTATGCAGAGTATGCAGTATTCCATATAATGATTTTTTTTTAAATAGCTGTTTATTGAAAGAAGTAAACAAAGGAACATGCAGAATGCCAATGGCAGATGTCTCAACACTCATCGTGTACATGGCAAAGGAGACCAGAAATAAGGGTTGACAAAAAACCTTTTTGAACCAAAAAAATTTTGTGTTACAAAATTTTCTGTGGTAAAAAAAATTTCTGTGGGAAAAATCTATTTTGTGTCACAAAAATCAGTTCTGTACCACAGAAAAAATATCTGTGTGAAAAGATTTATTTTGTGCAACATGATTAATTCTGTCAATTTCTTAATCAATGACATAAAAACTACAGTTTTTGTTAATTTATTAAGTGGAACCCCATATTTTTCTTAACTATATATTGAAACAACATTCACATTTATGTAAAAATTTTCATATATAAAAGTGGCATCCTAAGCTTGAGTCTGCAGGGAACAAAAGTGCCATGGAACCCTGAGTTGTTGTAAGATGTTGATTTGGGGTAGGCCCTGATTTCAACAGTCTATTTTAAAGATTTGGGTTTATATGGATATGAGCTAACTGATTACAGCACCACCGGTGTAGTGTGGTGCAGGATAAGCATCCTCCATGAGAACGGTACCACGCACTACTTCAGGAGAGATCCAAGAGACTACAGCCAGGGTTTGATAAGATGTCAGCTCTAAGTTAGAACAAAAAGTGAACACTCTTATAGAGATACATAATATGGTGGCTTGTAAACAAAAAGCTGTACAACTAACTGCATGCCAGTCGACACCTTATTTTCACCTCTCATTTGGGCACAACGTTTTGCAGACTTGCAACATTTTTGTATTAGGGGGCCACATATATTTTAGCGATCTGTGCCTGGTATTGCTTTCTACACACTTTAAAAAACTAGGCCTGGCTAGGTTATCTCAAAGCAACAACCAAACCAGTCACCCCTAGGGGATGGATGTTCCAGCATTGTCTTGATGGGAGACAAAGAAATGTACAACAACAATTCACTAGCAACTATAGGGGAATACGTTTCAATGAAATTAGTGCCAATGTGTGGGGGAGGACTGGCCTTTATACTTGAGATATCTATTTTGAATTCCCACTAGTTTTTTAGCAACTTGTTGTGTTTTCTTGTTCGTGTTGTATAAATTAGTTTTATGTTGCCTCTTTAATCTGGACAGTACTCTGGGTCTTTTGTGCCTTACCCTTGATCCGCTACTTCATCATATTATACTTGTTAATCTCAAAGTAAACGCATTACCTGAAATTTTGCTGTTAAGAAGGGCCATAGACACGTAGGCTGAGATGGTGTAGAGCTTTGTATCGGCCAGCACACTAATTGTATAATGCTTTTTCGTCTTAACAGGTAGCCTATAGTGGGTGCTTACAGGTTCAGAACAACTGAATCAGCAATAATGTTAGAGAGAAAGCCAATTTCCCTGATGCCATTCCCATATCTGCAGTGTGTAAGGATGTGCATACTCTCTTCTGCTTCCACACCTACTAGCAAATTAGGTCTATTCTTATACAGCTCCAGGCTCCCTTTTAAGTCCAACCTTGGGAAGCATTCAACAACCCTAAAGACTGTAGAGCCTTTGAAAATATTTGCAGTGAGGTTGGAGTTTATCCAAACATCGGCTGGCAGAGCCATGGAGTGAACCAAGGCATGGGATCCATGTACAACAACTGGACAAAAAATGACTATCATCCTGTTTGCTGCGGTGATTACATTTCACAAGTTTCAGAGGCTGACTAGGCGTCAGTGGTGCCTCTGCCCCCAGCCACAGGTGGAACAGCTATAGCAACAAGCTCAGCAGCACAATTAAATAAAGACAACTCTGACTGTGATAGGTGTTGCTGGGGCCTTTTAGTACAATGGTACTTACCTAGTCCTGGACAGCTACATACAGCAATCGACCAATTGCAAATACTAGGGCCCACAAATTTTCTGCCAGCCACCCAGCTGTTCTGGATAAGCGTTTGAGTAACCAAGACACAATACCACCATCGATACCTGGGAGAGCAACTGTGGCTTTCCCTATAAGTCTTGCAAGGATTCAATTGTTAGGCATTGTGTTGCTGTAGTTGGGACACTGCAACTTGCTTTCCTTAGCAGAATACTTTGACACCATCAAGATCTTGCCATGAAGACTCTTCTCCAGTCCAGTGCTTGAGCTGCTCTTCGATAGCCTTCATTTAGGTATCCAACAACAAATCTGGTACACAAAAGTAGTGAGAAGGATCAAGGCCGTTTTGCACTTTGTTCTTGCGAGTGGATGGCTTCAGAGACATTAGTTGTCAGTTCTGAGGAAGAGGTCTTGGTAATTTCCAAGAGACTGAAGTGAAAGTTGCTGCTCCTCAAAATACACAAAGCTGTCAATGTACTTTTAAGGATACTCACCATTGCTCTGCAGCATGGTCAGGTGTGCCTTTGTCATCCCAGTTGACCTGACTATTTTGCAATGTTCCTCCTACTTAAAGTTGTTTTTTGTTTGCCAGCTTCTACAGACTGATGTTACAAAGTAACATAGTAAATTTGGTTAAAAAAGACGCAAGTCTATTAAATTCAACCTGTGCCTCATAACGCAGAGAAATGGGAATTATATAATCTTTCCAGCTGCCAAATAAATTAATCTTTATCTAAACATCCTGTTTTCCCTACTAATACACAGTATAACTATGTATTTCCCTCTTAAAAGAAATGTATCTAATCTTCTCTTAAATGTATCCATTGTATCTGCCATTATTTCATTCTTTAGCAAGGAATTCCACAATTTAACAGACCTTACTGAAAAAAACCCTTCCTCTACTGAATTTGAAACCTCCTTTCCTCTAATCTCAAGGATTGGCCCCTGGTTATTTGAGCAGACCTTGGAATGAAAAGCTCACCAGAAGATCCTTGTATTCGCCTCTCATATACTTATACATTGTGATAAGATCTCCTCGTAGTCTTTTCTCTAGAGTAAATAAATGTCCCTTAATTTTGTTCCTCTTCACTGTACTCTCTCCAGTTCTATAATATCCTTTTTCAGAACTGCTGCCCAAAACTGCACAGCATATTCGAGGTGAGGCCTTACCAACGACTCATCCAGTGGCAAAATTATGTTATGCAATGGTTCAATATTCCTTTTTATGCAAGACAGGGCTTTGTTTGCTTTTGCTACTGCTATCTGACACTGGTCACTGCTTCCAAGTTTGTAATTTACAAGGATTCCCATGTCTTTCTCTAGAAATGAGTCCCCTAAATTGTTTCCATTAAAAATAAAAATAATAAAAAATAAAACTCCCATCGGGGACTGAGATGTGACACTCTGTTACATGACCTGCATTCTGCATAAATCACACAGAGCACCACACCGCACACCCAAAATAACACAACCAGGCCCCACTGTCATGGGTAATCATTGATTATGATTAGTCTGGTATTGGGATCAATAAAACTGAGTTTTGGGTATAAAATGGTTAAAACACAATTCACCATTTAGCTACTTATTTTTTATAACAGCACTGTGTATACAAGGTCATTTGCAGAATGTGTTAGATACTTTGTTTATACGTAGTGTTTCTAGTGTATAGGTTTAGAGCCTTATCTTGTGTTTATAGAAAATCCCCTGCATGGTAAACAAGGCCTGCTCGTATTGTTCATTTTTTTGCTGTTGCCTGCTTGGCGCTAACCTTTAGTAACATTATGCCGATAGAGGAACAGAATACAAGTTAAAATATTTATGCCAGGATCACTTTTTTGAATCAGAGTGATTGAATTTGGCCAAAGGTTGTTCATTTTGAACTGAAGCATAGAATCTTTACTAGAAGTGGAGTAAAAGGTGTGGAAAAGTTTATTCGCAGATTGGAGCGTAGTGATTCACTGGCCTTTTATTATTACAGTCCTGTGAGATCAAATGAAATTCCTGCTGCAGCTCAAGCAGTTCAGTGTCACACTGAAATAAGTTGTTTTTTTTTAGCTTAATGTCTGCGTTTTAAATCAAGTATTAACTAGATGTACACCTATTATACCTGCAGGTGGTCAACCTTATTTTAAAAAGGGATACCCATGTCCAACATTAAAGCCGCTATAAGACATGCTCCAAATAAGCCAAAAGAGTTAACCCTTTGACTAAATGACAGAATACATTTTTAACCCCTTAAGGACCAGAGGTCCCGGGTTGTGTGGTCCTTTAAGGACCAGATTGAAAACTTTGATGTACCGGCCCACGTGACTGACCACGTGTGCTGGCACGCCAAACGGGGAACTGAAAGAGATCGCTCCGGTCTTGGATCGATAAATTTCCGTCCACCCTATTACTCATAAAAAGTATGTGACGGGCCAGAACCGTCACTGGTCCTTAAGTGCCGGACAGCCATGATGGTCCTGGCACAGCAGTGGACAGGAAGGGGTTAAACCAGAGTATATCCTACTCCTTCTACTTAACAGAAAAGAGCCCTAGTAAATGCTTTATTACCCCAGGGTTATCTGTTACACTTGTAGAAGAAGCAGCAAGCTGGGATTTTGTAATCTGATCCCTGTATGATAAATAAACCCAAGGGAAAATAACTATTGCTTCTTTAGCTGATACTTTATGTTATGTAAATAAAGCCATAGGTATAGTGTCTGCTTATTCTCTGAGATTAAGATTTACACAGAGTAATCTTGAAATAGTATGAGGCTGCCTTAAATCTTTTATTAGAGGACAAAGCTATTAACCCCTTAGTGACCGGCCGCTACCCATGCGGCCGTCTCTTAACGCCCATGGAATTTTTTTTTTCTTTCCCCAAACATGTACGTCCTTTGTCCTTAAGGGAAATCCACCTTGGACGTACATGTATGTCCATTGTCCTTAAGGGGCTAATAAACTATTATACCAGCAGATCAATAAATAATTACAAATACTTATAGTATTATACTGTAGGTTAAGACGTCACAGAAGTTATAGGAACCCCCAGATCTAGGATGGATATAGAAAGGGAAACAAAGGAGGAACCCAATGTAAATATAACAGGAATCAAAGGAGTTTCCTCTAGTCCCAAAATACTCCTACCATTAAAAAGCATCACCTAAAGGATCCTCTCCTTCATATAAAGGCATATTTAAAAGTGAACTATCACTTCTATACAAGGTTGCCTCAGTGTGATGTTCATATAGTGATAACCTGTAATCTGTGTTTTTTATATAATGCAGGCTATGGCGAAATTTACAGTTTTAAAAATGAGCCAGAAAGACTGCGGATACAACTCATTGGCTAGAGAGTGCTCCAGCGTACATGGAGAAATCTTCTGTCATTGGAGGAGGTTGGAATGCAAAATACTTGGGGAGGGAACAGATGAAGATTGAAAGGCTGAGGGACAGAGTTGTACATGCAGTCTTGTGAAGTGAGGTCACCGGCTCATTTTTAGAACTATAAATTTCATCATAGCACCCCTCATAGATTACAGGTTATCGCTATATGAACATCACACTGAGGCAAACTTGTATAGAGGTGATAGTTCCCCTTTAAAACCCCTAAAAATGATACATCCCAGAGGGATGGTTCTAAAACTGAGGATGCTCCTCACCATTACAGTCTGAGACCCTTTATTAAAACACCTGATAAATTTAGTCAAGGTAAAGGGCATGTAAGGTCCAAGGATAGGACTTCAGGAAATCAGTATAGACATCAAGACAGGAAATCTCATTCAGACGAGAAAAGTGTCACTTTGACAACCCCTGCATCTACTAAAAAGAAAGTAGGGAAAAAAGTAAGAAAAGCCCAGATAACCCCTATTAGATGTGCAGCATACTGCACCCCAAGAATAAATCCTATTATGGTAAAATACCTTATAGGTGTAGGAATATTTAGTACATGTAGAAACTTACATTTCTCTAGTTTCACCCAGTATTTTACAGGAAGAATTCTTACACGCTTTAAACATACAGACACTAGAGGGCACACATTTCCCTAGTAAGAATCCTAAACACTGGGTGCCGTAGAGGTACGCAATGCATTGCAATTACACACTTTTTAAATGATAAAAAAAAAGTCTCTAGAATTAGTCGAGCAAAGCAATTTAGACATCTTTTTACTGATGTCTCATATTTTATTAAGATTGCACAAATTCTTCACACTGTAGTTCCAGATTTAACTATTAATTTTTCAACTATTTAATTTTATTTAACAGTTAACTATCTATTTAACTTTGCTGGAACACCAAATAGCTTCATCATCTGTTAACTCTAAAGCTTCCTTATAGCAGTGCCTAAATGACACATATGTTTTCAAACAATGGGAAAATCAGGATGGTCATAGACAAGACCTATGTCACCATATAGCTACATCTACTATTATTCCTAAAAATCAAAAGCAATACAAAATTAATTATACTGCCATTTCCAGTATTCAACTTATTATTAACAACCTTTTTAAAACAAGATGTTTTAAAAGAATAATATAGCTAACTGAATACTGCTATTTACCCTGTTTCTAAACAAGATGAAAGTTGGAGAATGGTATTAGATTATGGGGAAGTCATTAAATTAACTGTAGTAGTCCAAAACACATATTCTCCTTGTATTCTGCATGGGCCTTAAATTAAAAAAATCTAAAGCGGAACTACCACCGCTAAGCAACTTTGTTTCTAATAATTCCCTATCTGGCGACTAGCTGCTTAGTAGCGTTAGTCGCCAGAATTATTACCTCTTTATGGAGAAATATGCATTCATCCTCTGCTGACAGGCAGGACGGAGCGCGGACATCTTGTCCTAGTGACGTCCGCGCACCTGCGTTGTCAGTCCCAGACAGCTGTAGGAGACATTGCTAGGAGCCATTCGGCTCCGGAAGGGACTGACAGCGCAGGAGCGCGGACGTCATTAGGGCAAGATGTCCGCGCTCCGTCCTGCCTGTCATCTGAGGATGAATGCACATTTCTCCATAACCAGGTAATAATTCTGGTGACTAGTGCTACTAAGCAGCTAGTCGCCAGATAGTTGCTTAGCGGTGGTAGTTCCGCTTTAAATAACTTTATCACCTAGGATAGATATTGGCTTACAGCCTTTACCTGGCAGGGAAAACAATATGTTTGTACAAAACTTTGAAAATTCACCTGCTTTGTTTAATGCTAATCTGGCATCTCTAATAGCATATTTCCCAATATTAAAGTCTATGTAGATGATATATATGTTTTCCAAGATGATGGATAAGAACACATAGATACACTTAATAAAGTCCTAGCTACTCTGTTTAAAGATACATATATTGCATATTGTAAAAAATCTTAAATAGTGAAAGAAAATGTTACCTTCTTGGGATTTAATATTTGTGACCAAGGAAAAGGTTTATCAAATAATTACAGGTAAAACGTGGCATCAATTACTAGGTCTCATAGCCTTAAGCAAATTATTTTTGCCCACTTTAATTATGTCATGTTATTTATATCTAACTTTAAATGTCCTCATAGCACTTCTGTACAGCTGTGACCCTAAGAGGACACTGTCTACTTACATTAATATTGCCCTTGAAGTGGTATATATTAGATTGTATAATTCAACATATACAATTCCTTTTGCTCTGCATTCTTATGTTTACACTAACACATAAAACAAATATCTCCTTTTAGAGAAACTACTCACTTTTGTTACCATTACTATGTTAAAATCATTTGATCTTGCCCAGGGTCAAGACATATACAGGTACACATCAATAGCCTCATTAGCCACGTCACAGAAACAGACCATTCCAGTTCAAAAGGCTTTAAAAGGATAGTAATGTTTCATAATAAAAGCAGTTCCAATTAATCTTCATAGTATTTGGGCTATGGGGAGTGTAATTTCAATACTGTCAAGAGTTGGTGTTCAAGAGTAATTGAATGATAGTATCCCCCTCCCACCCCTTTTTCTGTCCGGATAGATCGCAGAGAGGGACTATCTTCACTGCGCATTAGGAAAAAACTGTCAAGGGGGGTTTTCCTTATGCTCACAGAAAAAAAGATTGTCTCTTGCTGCGAGCTGTCTGGGCAAGAGACCAGATTCCACATCTGAGGGGAAGTGGCTTACACTAGGTCAGTGGTGTCCGTAGACATTTTTCCAGGGGGGGGCAAAGCCATAATATGACCCCCAGGCCAGCCCATCTAGCCCCTTTATTTATATGGAGGAGGGTAATTGTAGGGGGGGGGCAAGTGCCCCCCTTGCCCCCCCCTCCGGACGCCCATGCACTAGGTAAAAGGGGCAGGAGGGGGCTAATTTCTTATGAACTCATTATCACCAATGATGTCTATACTACTAACTGAGAGGTTGAAACCATAGCTCATTTAATGCAATAAGCTGGTCACTTAACCCTTATTCAAGTCCAACAACCTTACCAATATAATTCACACAAAGTGGAGGCTGGTCATATCTTAGAGTCAGTACTCGCAATGATTCATGTTATTTTATGTATGATGAAGTAACTTGTCATTTACCATGTGGCCTCACTGATCAAGGTTTTTGAATGCCCTATAATGGTAACCCCTGTGTAAATGCCTTATATTCAGTTAGAACCTTTGACCAATAGCTCATACATAATTAAGAGAAGAGAAATTGGTTGCAATATTCCCTCTATGCAACCTTCTGTTGTTAATGTGAACCAATATACTGAATGTTTTGGTCTGATTTTAACACCACCTTTGCTGAACCAAACTCTTTACAAAGAAAGCTTACAAATGCATAGCCCACATACTGCTTTACAGCTACCCTTCATGACAAACATATTTAAGTAAGTTAAAGTACATGAATATTACTCTAAGCTCCACCCATGAGGAAGTACATGTAGTACTGCACAAAGGCACATGCAGTTTTGCTAAGAGTTCATCTGCATGAAGGTGATTTCCCTCTCTGGATATAGATCATTGGTAAGTCCCTTAAACATTTCTTCCCTGCAATGGGTAAATTAATTGCATCCTTAGGTCAAGGGTTAGTAACATAGAAGGAAGGATTTTTGGTGGGGTAAGTAATATAGTTAATCTCTAAGATACCTTAAACCTAGAATAATTGTTATAATTGGTATCAATTAAAAAAGAAAGATCTGGTAATCTCTCTATATGTATTATTGTCATACTAAGTACTGTCCTGATTTGTTTAAGGAAAAAAATGACACAATCATTCCAAAAAGCAAGCAGTTCATTTACCAACTTCCCCAGCCATCTCTTACTGCAATTACTTCCTACCCACACCAAGTAATTATTCCTGCGCAGCCACCTCCAGTGACATCCTGCAAAGTCCTGATAATAAATGACTTTATGTATCAATTTCCTCTCCAGTCGGAAGTTCCCCATTCAGGGTGGACACCGAAAGAGATGTTGATGCCCAGGAGTCTGGAAATACTTTGTGGTGTTGGCTGACCAAGGATTTGGTGGACTCTTCTAAGACATTTGGCTCTATGATTCTTGTGAGCCATGGAACTTTGACCTGCTCTACCCTGTTTGCCTGCCTTGGTATCACCCAGGGTACCATACCAAGTCTTTATCATCCTCCTTGTATAAGTATGATGACATCTGGGACTTTTATAAACTGTGTCAGAGACATAATACTAATGATATTTTTTGTCATTGCTTTGATACTCCACCAGATAATTTTTTTATGATTCCAAGAATAACAATTGTTTGCTGCCAATTCTATAAGTATGCTGTCTCCTATTATTATTCCTTTGGATGGACCACTTAATCATGTTATTGAGTGTCATTCTGCAATTAAGGAAGGGGTGTCATGGGTAATTGTTGATTACGATTAGTCGGGCATTGGGATCAATAAAACTGAATTTTAGGTATATAATGGTTAAAACACAATTCACCATTTTTCCACTTATTTTTTATAACAGCACTGTGTATACAAGGTAATTTGCAGAATGTGCTAGATACTTTGTTTATACATAGTGTTTCTAATGTATACGTTTAGAGCCTTATCTTGTGTTTATAGAAAAACCCCTGCAAGGCCTATTCAATTTGTTCATTTTTTGTTGTTGCATACTTGGCGCTAACCTTTAGTAACATTATGCTGATAGGGCAACAGAATACAAGTGGATATTTTTATGCCAGAATCACTCATTTTGAATCAGAGTGATTGAATCTGGACAAAGGTTTTTCATTTTGAGCTGAAGTTCAGAATTTTTAATAGAAGTGGCCAAAAAGGTGCGGAAAAGCTTATTCGCAGATTGAGAAGATATATGATGATACAAGTAACACAGTAACATAGTAAATTAGGTTGAAAAAAGACACAAGTCCATCAAGTTCAACCTTCGCCTCATACCTCAGTAACTGAGAATTTTATAGCTTTCCTGCTACCAATTAAAATAGGATTTTAGTCTTACCTGTTAAATCCTTTTCACTTAGTCCATACAGGTCGCTGGTACTCTGGGAGGCGTAAGTCCCCTTTAATAGGCAGGAACAACTATGCAAATGATTTGCAAGGGGCGGAGCCTCCCCTCTTACTTAAGCCACCTTCTGGCCAGAGCCACTTTAGATTGATTTGAGACCCTAAAACTGACCTCAGGTAAGCAAGAAGAAAGACTCCTGTGAGCATGCCCGAACGGTCTCCCACTGGATGCCACAGGAGAGCCAAGACTGGTCCCTTGACAGGGTGGGAGACCAGTGACCTGTATGGACTAAGTGAAAAGGATTTAACAGGTAAGACTAAAATCCTATTTTCACTGTCGTCCAATACAGGTCACTGGTACTCTGGGATGTACAAACATTGAGCTGATCCAGAGGCGGGAAGTAAGGCAAGGACCAGGCGCAAGGCCCAAGTCACTAGAACTGCTATGACCAGTTAATAACATAGCCCAACTGTAAGTGTCAACGGACACCAACCAAGGGAACAATCCCTGAACTAACACAGCACACGGAACTAGAGCCAACCGGGCTCAACAGTAAGGAAGCACTAAGGATCACAGAGCGGAAGACCTACACAGGCAAGACTGCCTCCAGGACCTTCCTTCCAAAACTGGCATCAGCCGACGCCAGCACATCAACTCGGTAGTGCTTTGAAAAGGTGTGCACAGAGGACCAAGTGGCCGCTCTGCACAGTTGATCAGCAGAAGCTTGATTCTTGTAGGCCCAGGAGGCCCCAATAGATCTGGTGGAATGGGCAGTCACCCGGAAGGGAACATGCTTATTCCTCAACTTATAGGCTTCACGGATGGTAGCCTTAATCCAAGAGGCAATGGTAACTTTGGAAGCCGGTCTCCCTGCCCTAGGCCCCTCAGGAATGACGAATAGAGCGTCAGACTTCCTGATAGACTCGGTGCGATGAACAAAAAACTTGAGGCAACGCACCACATCCAACAGATGGAGATCTCTTTCCTTGTCAGATGAAGGATTAGGGCAGAAAGAGGGAACCACAATCTCCTGATTGATGTGAAACTCGGACACAACCTTAGGTAAGAATTCCTTGGTAGTGCGAAGCACAGCCTTATCCTTGTGGAACACCAGGTAAGGAGGTTTACAAGACAAGGCCTGTAACTCTGCCACCCGGCGCACTGACACAATAGCCAAAAGGAAGGCCATCTTCCAAGTCACAAGACGTAATGGAATGGAAGCCAAGGATTCAAACGGTGGTCGCTGTAGAACTCCCAGCACCAAATTGAGATCCCACTGGGGAGCAGGACTCTTGAAGGCAGGTCAAACATGAGTCACACCTTGGAAGAAGATTTTCACATCAGGAAGGATAGCAATCCTTTCCTGGAAAAACACAGACAAGGCAGAAGTCTGAACTTTGAGGGAACTCAGACTGAGCCCCTTATCCACACCGTCCTGCAAGAAGGCCAGGACAGTGGGAAGATGGAAGTCAAGGGATAACTTCTTGTCAGAACACCATGTCACGAAAGTTGACCATATGCGATGATAGATCTTGGAAGACACAGGCTTACGAGCACTGAGCATAGTCGATACCACAGAAGGAGAAAATCCTTTCTTTGCTAGAATCGAGGATTCAACCGCCATGCCATCAAATGGAGAGAGTGAACATCCACCTTCCACAGATACCCCTGAAGAAGTAGGTCCGGACGGGCGGGAAGTGGGATCGGATCCTTCACTGACAGGGCCATCAACTCCGGAAACCAGGACTGGCGAGGCCAGTTTGGAGCAATCAGGATGACAGGACAACGTTCTCTCTTCAACTTCTGGATAACTCTGACCAATAGAGGAAGAGGAGGGAAGATGTAAGCCAGGGGGAAGTCCCAAGGGATCGACAAGGCATCCCTGCTAGAGCAAGGGAGTCCCTCAACCGGGAGCAAAACACCGGAACCTTCCTGTTGTGTCTGGTAGCCATCAGATCCACCACAGGCATCCCCCACCGTTGAGTGAGCATGTGAAACACCTCTGGGTGAAGAGCCCATTCTCCGCTGTCGACTGAGGAAGTCTGCCATGATGTTGTCCACGCCTGGAATATGAACTGCAGAGATGACAGGCACGTGATCTTCTGCCCAAGACAAAATATCCTTGACCTCCCACCAGGCGGAACCGCTTCTTGTGCCGCCTTGCCTGTTGATGTAAGCCACCGCCGTGGCGTTGTCGGACTCCACTCTGATCGGAAGACCGGTCAATTGAGACTCCCAGTGCCTCAGGGCCAGCCGGACAGCTCGAAGTTCCAGAACATTGATGGAGAGCATGGATTTCTCCAGACCCCATTTCCCCTGAGCACTGAAGCGACCCCAGACTGCACCCCAGCCCCGAAGGCTGGCATCCGTAGTGACTGTGGTCCAATGAGGAACTAGAAAGGATCTCCCCTTCAGGAGATGAGAGAGATCTAACCACCAGTGCAGACTCGAATCGACATGAGGAGGAAGAGAAACAGACAGATGTTGATGATCTGGATGATTCTTGCACGTCTGGATCACAAATCTCTGAAGATCCCTGGAGTGGGCCATGGCAAATGGTACTGCTTCGATTGTGGAAATGAACTTCCCCACTAAGGACGACAACTTCGGTACTGGAATTTCATCCATGTCCAGAATCCCAGCCACTCTGACGGCTATCTGGTGAGCCATGTCCTCTGGAAGAAACACCATGCATTGGCGAGTGTCGTACAGGAGACCCAGGAACAGAAGTCTCTGAGATGGAATCAAGTCCGACTTGTCCAGATTCAGGATCCAGCCATGACGGTTCAGGGTGTGCATGCACATCTGTAATTGCTGATGGAGAAGCTCCGCTGAGGAGGCCTTCAGTAGGAGATCGTCCATGTAGGGGGTCACTCTGATCCCATCCTGATGGAGCACCGCTATCAAGGAGCCCAACACCCTCTGGAAGACCTGCGGGGCTGAAGTCAGCCGAAAGGGGAGCGCTGCAAACTGAAAGTGTCCCCTGTGGCAGGCAATCCTGAGATACCGCCTGCTCTCTGGATGAATAGGGATGTGAAGATAAGCATCCTGAAGGTCCAGGGAGGCAAGAAACTCCCCTGGAGACATTGCTGCAATCACAGAGCGCAGGGACTCCTGGCGGAAGTGGGAAGTCACCACATAGGCATTGAGATCTTTGAGATCCAAAATGGGACGAGCTCCTCCGTCCTTTTTGGCTACCACAAACAGGTTGGAATAAAATCCTGAACCTGTGTCCCCTTGAGGAACCGCCTCCAGGACCTCTTTGTCCAAGAGATCCTGAATAGTGTCGTCGAACAGACGCCTTTTTGTGGGTTCCTGAGAAGGACGAGTAAAATGGAACCGAAAAGGAGGAAGGGAAGAGAAAGGGATCCTGTATCCCTCTGACACCACCTGAAGAACCCATGGGTCCGCCACTGACTCCTCCCAAGTCCGGCGAAAGATGCGGAGACGACCGCCTACAGCCGGATGCGGACCCGGGTTCGGCGAGTCATGCCGAAGCAGTCTTGGAGGTCTTGGCCTTGGAGGCAACTTTGGGCTTCCAGGACTGTTTGGGCTTGGAGGAGGAGCGCGTAGTGGGAGGACCCGTTTGGGCCGAGGAGCGTGTCTCAGTCTGAAAGGAACGAAAGGACCGATTGCGTTTGGCTGGAAACTTTTTCTTAAAGACTGAGGGTAGAAGAGTACTTTTACCGCCAGTAGCCTCACTGATCATTTCTTTGAGTTCAGACCCAAAAAGCAAATTCCCCTGAAAGGGCAAGGAAAGCAAGGCTTTCTTAGAGGCTGTATCAGCAGACCAAATTTTCAGCCAAAGAGCGCGTCTAGCCACCACAGAAGAAGTGGAGGCCCTCGCCATCATGCGCACAGCATCAAAAGCAGCGTCAGCAACATAGTTCTGAGCTTCAGTGATATTAGCAAGTAGCTGCAACTGTTCAGATACCGGCGCATCCTGGCGAACTGCTTCAGTCAGTCGTTCAGTCCAGGCCGCAATAGCTCTATTAACCCATGCCACAGCAAAGGTGGGGCGCATGGCCGTGCCAATGGAGGCAAAAATAGACTTAAGAGAGAGCTCTAGTTTCTTATCCGTCCAGTCCTGCAAGGCAGAGGCATCTGAGACAGCCAAAGCGGTAGATTTGGATAGTCTAGACACAGGAGCATCCACTTTGGGAGGATGAACCCATTTTGCCAGCTCCGCCTCAGGAAAAGGGTAAAGTTTAGCAAACTTTTTGGAGACAGAGGAAGATCTATCAGGATTCTTCCATGCCTCAGAAACCAGACGGGCAAGAGTAGGGTTAGTTGGAAAACAAACAACTGGTTTAGATGGCTTTTTCTGAAAAACATCAGTAGGATCATAAGTGGATTCCTGAGTCAGAGGAAGGTTGAGCGTATTCAGAACCGCTCTGATCAGACCCTCAGCCGAAACTTCAGGGTCACACTCATAGGGGTCCCCAATGGACCTGTTAGATTCAATAACAGTACGTTCCTCAGCATCAGAATCCTGTAAGAGTTCTTCTTCAGAAGAATCAGTGATATCAGGAGCTCCCTGTGGCTTAGGCAGGGAGGTCCTGATAGTAGAGGGGGTCTGCCAGACCTGGAGAGCCCCCTGTATCTGAGAGGGAAAGAGTTGAAGCGTGGATCTGAGATCCCTAGTGGCAGCTTTAAACTCCCTCACCCAAGATGGCTCAATAGCGTGGCTGGGAAGCCCAGGGTTGCTATCTTGACCAGTACAATTAGGGCATAGATCCCCCACATTATCGCCATCCAGACCAATGTGGCAAGAGGAGCAAAACGCCATGGGGGTAGCAGACCCCCCATCCTCCTTAGACTTGGGTCTAGCCCCTAGCACCAGTGAAGTAGACATGCTCACAGCGTCAATATACCCCACTAATAACACTATCACCCAGAAAAAGTGTAAAAGATTAAAGTTTCACCCCAGAAATGTTCTAAAAACGGACTTATCTGGCCAGCGAAGGGTTAATCTGTTGAGGAGAGAGAAGGCTCGGTCCCTGCGTAGTGTACTCGCCTAGGAAAAGTACCACAAAATGGCGGCCGTCATGACAGCCAATCAGAAACGAGCGCGAACCAAGCGCTCATGGGAAATGTAGTTTTCCCTTACAAGTACCCCAAACAGTGCCCGAAGCCCCCCTGAACACCCCACATAAATAAAACACATTCCGGATGATAGAGCAGGAGCCTAGCATTAAAATGAGCCCTCTCTGAAGTTGCTGTGACAAGCGGTTCCAGAGATATGTCCCACACTGTGAATTCTCATAGAGAGTAAAGGAGCCCTTGCGTCTGAGCGGGAAAAAGCCGCGCTTAAAGGCGCGGAACACCATTTTTAATAAAGTTTAGTAAAACCTTAAAAAGTGCCCAAACAAGCATGAAACACATGAGAAACATAAATAAATGAATACCCAAGGCTCCAAAACCCAGAGAATACCACATAAATTGCATAAATACAGTAATAATGCAATAGAAACACCCTATGAGTGCTGGAGTGTATTAAAACTCCCAAATACAAGCCCATCAAAGGGACACTGTGGGGACAAGTGGACCTTCAGCACTCAATGGGTGACTCACCTTCCTTGCAGGACTTCTGTCTTCAGGTGACCATGATAAGGAGGGAAAGAACCAGAGGTAAATTCCCCAGTAGGGGAGCTGCTTAACACAAGCTGTCCCCTCTTCAGGGCATAAGGTCCACAGAAAATCCCTGGAAGCTGCACCAGCCACTTTAAAGAGGGCAATTCACAGCCATGGTCACCCTCCTAATGGTGGTATTCCATATTTGAATAAAAAAATAATAAAATACTAAGATGCATAGATGTTCTCTACCTGGTGTGCAAGCACACCAGGAACAAATCAATCTAAAGTGGCTCTGGCCAGAAGGTGGCTTAAGTAAGAGGGGAGGCTCCGCCCCTTGCAAATAATTTGCATAGTTGTTCCTGCCTATTAAAGGGGACTTACGCCTCCCAGAGTACCAGTGACCTGTATTGGACGACAGTGAAATTAGTCTTTATCAGACCTTCCTGATCAGCCTACTGATAAAAAGTATAACTATGTATGTTCCCTTTTGAAAGAAATGTATCTAATCTTCTCTTAAATGTATCCATTGTATCTGCCATAACTACCTCCCTGGGCAATGAATTCCACAATTTGACAGACCTTACCGTAAAAAAACCTTTCCTCTGCTGAAGTTTAAACCTCCTTTCCTCTAATCTCAAGGGGTGTCCCCTGGTCACCTGATCAGGCCTTGGAATAAATAGTTCACCACAGAGATCCTTGTATTGACCTCTCATATACTTGTACAATGTGATAAGGTCTCCTCTTAGTCGTCTTTTCTCTAGAGTAAATAAACCAAGTTTGTTTAGTCATTCCTCATATGTCAAGTCCTTCATTCCCTTAATTAATTTTGTTGCTGTCCTCTGTACCCTCTCTAGTTCTAGTATATCCTTTTTCAGAACCGGTGCCCAAAATTGCACTGCATACTCAAGGTGAGGTCTTACCAATGATTTGTATAATGGCAAAATAATGTTATCCACTCTTGCTTCAATACCTCTTTTTATGCAAGACAGGACTTTGTTTGCCTTTGCTACTGCTGTTTGACACTGGTCACTGTTTCCAAGTTTGTAGTTGACAAGGATACCCAGGTCTTTTTCTAGCAACGAGTCACCTAAATTTATTCCATTAAGTTTATAAGTAGCTTTGGGATTGTTTCCTCCCAAATGCATGACTTTACACTTCCCCACATTAAACTTCATATTCCACTTGTTTGCCCAATCTGACATTGTATGTAAGTCCCTCTGTAGAGAGAAAATATCCTGTTCTGAATTAATGACTTTGCATAATTTAGTATCATCTGCAAATATTGATATTTTGCTTTCTATATCTATTTCCAGGTAATTTATAAACATGTTAAAAAGCAGCGGACCCAATACTGAACCCTGAGGTACTCCACTCTCCACTTTAACTGTACTGGAGAATTTTCCATTTACAACCACACACTGTTCCCTATCCTTCAGCCAGTTTTGTATCCAATTGCAAAGGTTATCTCCTAGCCCCAATTTCCTTATTTTATACACCAGCCTTCTGTGTGGCACTGTATCAAATGCCTTTGCAAAGTCTAGATATACTACATCTACTGCCTTGCCATTGTCTAGGTTGCTGCTTACCTCCTCATAGAAGCTGAAAAGATTAGTTTGGCATGATCTATTCTTCATAAAACCATGTTGATTCGTGCTAATGATCTTATTTTTTGTGTTGTAATCCTGAATATAGTCCCTTATTATCCCTTCTAACAGTTTTCCCACTACAGAGGTCAAACTCACTGGTCTATAATTCCCAGGTTCTGTTTTTGTTCCCTTCTTAAATAGAGGCACTATGTTAGCTCTTCGCCAATCCTGTGGCACTGAGCCTGTGGTGATAGAATCTTTAAAGAGTAAATATAGGGGTTTTACTAACACTGCACTGAGTTCCTGAAGAACCCTTGGATGTATAAGTGATAATTTACAGAACAGAGAGAGAGAGATTATCTCTATGCTAGACTAATGGTATATAATAGTTTTCTTATTGCAAGCCTATATATTATTACTTATACTCAGCTATTATACTAATCATACTTTTAATATTTCTGTATAATTTATTGTATATGCATAATAAATATATACCTGTTTAAGTATATTTGAAATTCTCTCCCCTTTCTTTATTGTACTCACTATATTCTAAGGAATTGTGAGGCCATTCTACATATACAAAATCAGGGGTATGTGAACTAGAAAATAACTGCCCCCTGAAACTTTATACGGGAGATAAAGGTACAACCTGTTACACCACTCAATGTGAATAATAAATTCATGGGGAAAAATTAATAATAAATATCTTATAGTGAACACATCCTAGTGCTTGAAAATACCCTCTAAATAAAATATATCTGTGAAATACAATATATTGATTCAAAGTCCCATATATTGCTGATGATCCGTGATAAATCAGTGCTATACTAAAGTTCCAAAAAAATATATAAATAATATACCATACAAGTAGGTTTATAAAGAAAGTGAAACAATTTTTCTATAGTAACATAGTAACATAGTTGATGAGGCTGAAAAAAGACATGCGTCCATCAAGTCCAGCCCATGCCAAAGACAACCCTGTTGATCCAGAGGAAGGCAAAAAAAAAAAAAAGCCCTCTGAAGCCATTTCCAATTTAGCCCCAAGTGGGAAAAAAAATTCCTTCCTAACTAGGGATGGGAGAAGATTTCCACCTCAAACTGAAATCGACGAATAATGGCACTTTCCACTTGGTGAATAATTTCCTGTGAAAAATGCAGTTTTTCCTCTTTTTCCTGCCTTTTTCGCCCATTGAAGAAAAATATTTCTCCACCACACAAAAGTTTTCTACAGCCATATAAAAGGCTGTCAGGCTCTCACAGCATGCCATTTTGTGTTTTTTAGATTAGTAAGTTTTTTGAGCTAGAGAAGACAGAGAGGGGAATTGAAGTTTAGTTTAGGGAATCAGACAGGCATTTGTTCTGTTAGGAGAGTCAGTGGAGCACTCTGGGGAGAAGAAAGGAGGATGACCCCAAACACTCCAAAATTCCATGTGACTGACTGGCAAGACACAGGCAGCTAGAGACCTATTTGCTTGCTGATCTTTCTGTTATTGTCTTTCTGCTGGGTGGGGAAGTCAGCGGAAAGATGCTGTTGATTTTGTTTTTGAGTTATAATTTTTTTTTTGACAGACTGTGATAAGACAACAGGGTGAACAACTTAAAAAAATAAAAATAAAAAAGCATAAAGAACTAAATATATTAGGTGACAGTGACAGACAGCTGACTGGGCTTAGGCAAGGCATCATACAGCTCCATCAGTTGTGCTGTGTACCAAACAGTAAAAAAACACAGTGTGTAGTTGTGTAATGTCCAGCAAACGCACAAGGGGAAGGGTTGGAGCAGTGCAGGGACATGAGAGTAAAGTAGTAGTTTAAAAACTGATTGCAGCAATGGTTGCAATGAATGATGATGATCCACTCCAAGGGAGGATGTAGTTTTTCAAGGTCCCAGCAAAACTAGTTCCAGCACCACCAGTCCCAGTACAAATACAGAACCGTGTAAGAAGAACAAGGACGACAACAAGTCACATTCAAGCGTTCATGATGCTGGCAATAGCATAATAGAGGATGGTGTAGTAGCTGAACCACCTGCTGCATTAGATAGTGAAACAAACAAGCACCCAAACACCCATCCTCAAAGCAGTAGGGAACAGTACAAGTAAAAAGAAATTGTTTGAGACCTCCAAAAGCTTATAGGAATATAAGGGTAGTGAACAAGAATTGTCAGGTGATGCTGATGCTGCTGAGGATGACCTAATGATGACTGATAATGATGCAGATCTAGAATATATCCCTCCAGCATCCTTCTCTTGTTCAGATACAGATGAAGTTGAGAGTGAGGATGATGACAGGGCTATCAGGTTAGCAGAAAGTCAAAGGCTGTATCTTCCACCCCTTTTAAGGAGCAATATGCCTGTCTATAAACTGTTTGAGAAAGCCATTGGAAAGGCTGACCCTGGACAAGCACAGATGTCAGAAAGCACACAGTCACCCTATCAGTCATCATCAGCATTGTTGCCTCTTCAAAGTCCAAGTCCCAATCAGCCACACACACCTGTTTTGTGTACGCAGCAACATGAACACAGGTTAACATCAGTGCCTCTGCTGCTACTGCTGTAACTGCTACACCTTTGACACCTAGCAGTAGTGGCAGTAGAATTGCATCAACATCTAGCCCCAGTAGTAGTAGTAGCAGCAGCACCACCTCAGTAACCCCTCATTCCACAGTATGGAGATACTTCACTCAGGATCCTCAAGCTGAGCATGTTGCTATCTGTTGTCTGTGCAAAAAGCCTGTGAGCAGGGGGAAAGCAGGCTCACACCTAGGCACCTCCTCTATGAGATCCCACCTGAAGCACAACCACAGGTCTGACTGGGAGATACACTATCAGCAGGCCAAATGTGCCACAACTAGCAGCAGCAGAAGCACTTTAAAAGTTCCTAGGGCTCTAGGGCAGAAAAAAGAAGTAGTGAAGTTATTTATGTGTCAGAAAGTGTGCTACTGCCAGTGCAAACAGTTAGTCCAGTCCAAATAACACCTATGGCATCTGCTACAGAGGAGTATGACAGACAAAGCCAGGACATATATTAACAGCAGGACAGATGAGGAGGTAGAGGAGGGATGTGAAGAAGGGTTTCCACCATCTACCTCACTTGGGACCACTGCTATGAGCAACAAGTAATGTGTGTCAATAATCTGAGAAGGAGGATAGAGATTTGACACAAACATGACAATAGTAAAAACTATATACATACACAAATCACACCATACCAGCCAGTCTTCAACCACCACCACCACTGCAATACATATCTGCCACATTGTAAGTTGTACTTTATTTTGTTATTACTTGGCATCATCATGATGAATATGTGCCAGGGTCATTTAAGCAGTAATTTAGAGTTGAGGGCAAAGGACAAATGCCTTCTGCATGCTAACACATTTTTCAAAGCATATGTTGCTGTAGAACTCACAATTTTGATTTTCGGCCACTTATTTCTAAGCCCTCAGAAGAAATTAAATTACAGTGGAAATGTAGTAGCTATAGGAAATATAGGCGAAAAATGTGTTAAAATATAAAAATGTGTTAAAATAGGCAGAAAATTTGTTAGGCGAAAAGGAGGAAATCTTTGCATAGGCGGAAAGGCGAAATTTTCCACTGGAAAAGCGAAAAATTGTCAAGGTTACGTGAAAAGTCATGGGGAAAATTTTTCACACTTTTCACCCACCCCTGTTCCAGACTCCAAATGGCAGTCAGATAGTTCCCTGCATAAACATTCTATCTGCATTGAAGCCATCTGTCATAATTTTCAATATTGTTCTGTTCTAGATAGGCAACCATTGTTTTTTTTAAAGCAGTTGCATCAGTGAGCTCTTAAATGTATAAATGGATGAAAAATAAGTGGTGATTAAGTAAGTAAGACAGAAAAAAAAAAAAAATAAATTGATGAGATCAATATATGAACTGTAGATCAAATTCAATCAAATTTCGTCACTAAACAAATACAGATGAAATTACTAAAATGATTGATGGATTCAGTAATGGGATAATGTATGATGTTGATCGTAACAGTTCCCCAATGATCAATAAATGGATGATATGTGATTTAATTGATGATAATGAGGATTATACATGTTCAGAATAGAATCCTTCCGTGGTCAGTCAATAGTTTAACATCTGTTCCGATGTGAAATCAACTCTCCCTCCTTGGAGATTAAAAAGAGTATGCAGCTATAAAGTATCCAGATAATTTCTCACTTTTTAGCCAATATACCAGACATTTTAAGCCCAATATTTTTCTTTTAGACAGCCCAAAAGAGAGAGACAGGTGAAGATACTCTTTAAAAATCCAAATGCAATGAACAGACAGGAGACAAAAAAGTAAAAGGAGACTTATTCACTCCTTACCAAACAATAATAGTCTCCAGCTTCTAAGGTATTGTGATATGCCAGTCACTGGTATGTGGACTTAAAGACCTATCTAAAAGAAAAATATTGGGCAGAAAATGTCTAGGTAGGTGAGAGGCTTGAGGTTTAATGTGCTATGTGCGGATCCATGGTACTTACTGATGAGATGCAGTGGTCGCACACCTTATTCCTAAAATTGTGTACTAGTGGTTTTCCACAAACATGGCAGTCATTGGCATTTTAATTTGCAAAGAGTTTGGTGCCACATATGATGATTGAGAATGGGTTATGCAGGACCTCATATATGTCATCCAGCTCTGACCGAAGGCTGCTCAAGAAGGTATACACAGCCAACTTACCTTGGTACAGTACCAGGGCTTTGTTTTGGCCATTGCATCAGACCAGTGCATAAAGGAAACTGCAGAGGACATGGATGACAGTTAACAATATGTTCTCTGCTCTGAGTTATTGACCAGTTTGATAACACACACATTCAGTGCTTTAAATTATTAATTGCTTACAAACTGCATAAGCCTCATCCTGTGGTGGCTGGTGAATTTGCCCATCTTAGGCATTCCTATTCCCTAGTGCATATTACCAACACTGCTAGAGTTTACAGCATGTTCAACTAGCAGGTCTTGGGTGGAGAACACATTCAAACAGCGGCAGCATGGGTATTGCCAGAGATTGTACCTGCTCATTTGGAACAGCATGCAGGCTGAGTCTTTAATCCAAAAAATGCTTATTTTCACATGATACCAAAAAGAGTAGGTCTGTATTGTGCTGCCATGCGTGCACCACATTTGACAAGTCGATGGGGCACAGACCACATTTTCCATTCATGCACACTAACAGCAGTGTCTTGGGTTTTATGCTCAAACTTGCCAATGTTGGTTAAGGCCTGGGAAGGTCAGATCTCCATTGTGGGTGCAATGGGTAATACTAAGAACTACCCAGGTCAAGTCTTGCACAGCGTTTAGTCTCCAGCCAGAGTCCCTATTTATCAACTGCTGCAACCTGCTAAGAATTATTGTTGTTGCTTCCTCCACTGCATTTAGGACAGCCTTGTTGTTACTGCAAAAATAGGTAGTTATCTGCATTTAATCATGCTCAGTACTCTCATCATGATATGCAGCTGAGTGGGGGGCAAGCTTCTCTAGCTAAGCAGTCAGAATAATGTTTAGCTTAATGCCTTTTTTCTAGGCAAGTTCCCTTGCAAATACCATCCTTATACTTGCTGTCATTTCAGCAAGGAAAGCAAATGCAATTGCCTCAAGACGGCAGCCTTGTGGCACACCTAAGCAGTAATCGCTTACTAGATTGGCCTCTTTGAACATATCTATTCCTACCAAGAATGCCTGGCACTTTATGGACTGGAGTGGCTACCACAGCCTTGTAATGATCAACAGCAGCCTTTGAAAGCATCATTCTCACAAACTGGTCTTTCTTTACATGCTTTGCATAAGCCAAAGCCCTTAGAGTGGCAACAACATCATCATCCAGCTGGCTCACCAAGAGCTTAAAAGTTTCTAGACCTCACAGCCTGCTCAGTTTTCTTAACCTACTTTGACACAATGGCCGTTATGATTCTTCTAGAGAGATCTGTTTTTGTCCCCGATACAGGGAGCCCATATATCTTTGCTCATTCACTTAACTCTTTCACTGTTAGCATGACTGTGAATGCCTCTCTTTAAATGGAATTATCCATACACATTCTACTTCTAGTTTCAGACTTTAGGCACATTGTCTCATTTTCGCTCATTATTCATACACATCTTTTTCTTTGGTGGCCACATGCTGCCTGTTCATACCCCGTGTATAGTATACAGTATATGTTTCTTAACACTGCATTCTTTTAACTGTAATTTAGTATCAGTTGAAGTCTTACCGCACCCCAGCTGTAGTCTCTCGGGTATCTATCCTGTGGTACTGAGTGGTCTTGGCCTCGTTTGGGTGCTTGGCTGGCCCCACACCAGACCAGTTTTTGTTATAATCAGTCCAAGTATATCCAGGTAACCCAAATTCTTGATGACAGATGGTTCAAATTGGAGTTGACCACAAAAAAACAATTTCTACTCCCTAGTTGAGACACACTTCCATAGATTATAGGAGCTGCTACTAATTTAGGTCGGCACATCTTTTAGAAGCATTCAGCAAATTTGTTTAGTGTTTGCTCTTTCCATCAAAAGCTCAAATGCATTCACAAGAGAAAGGAGAGCGTCATCAGGGTCATGGCCCCAACAAATTTAAAGGGATAGTAAAGTTTCAAAATAAAATCAGCTCCAATTAATCTTCATAGTATTTGGGCCATGGAGTGTGTTATTTCAATACTGTCAGAGTTGTAGTTCAAGAGTAATTGAATGATAAAGAATCCCCCTCCCGCCCCTTTTACTGATGTAACACTGCTCACCTCAGAACAGAGGGGTGTTATTCAGATGACTTATAGAGAAAAACCTGTCAATGGGGGCGGGGTTTTCATTGTTCTCACAGTAAGAAGATTGTCCTTTGCTGTGATCTGTCTGGTCTTAAAACCAGATTACACATCTGAGGGGTGGTGGCTTACACTAGGTAAAAGGGGTGGGAGGGGGACACTTTATCTTTCAATTACTCTTGAACTACAACTCTGACAGTATTGAGATAACACTCTCCATGGTCCAAATACTATGAAGCTTAATTGGAGCTGCTTTTATTTTGAGCCATTACTATCCCTTTAAGACCGACTCAGAAACAATTGAGGAAATTTATAAAAGTGGAGTTAATGGAAAAGAAGTGTTAAAATGACCGCAAGATTGTCTCTGGTAGTTATAAAAGACAGTTAGGACATAACACTGTGTAGTATTTTTTTTTTTTTTGGTGTAAGGAAGTTTGTAATAAGTGGCTCAGCGAAATTATAAAGAAATGTTACTGTTTGTAACAATATAGAGACAGAATTTTCTCCATATATTTAAGGCCATGTCTAACCTTTTCTTATTCTTTATGATTTCCACATTTGTAAATATAACTAGAATAGTTCATAAATACCAACACTCATCATAAGGAATAAGGACATTTAAGGATCTGTATGCAAAAACGAACAAAAACACTTTTTATAACTCTCCCCAATATTCCTTGTGTAACTTTTGGTCCCCAGCTGTTCTTGATCTACAATTCCCATCATCCTCAGATGGCTGTTGGCTGGCTAAGAATGATGGGAGTTGTAGTCCAACAACAGTTGGTGACCTACAGCTGCTGGGTCAGTATGAGTTTACTTGGTTCCTATGGCCCCCAACCAAAAAGACCCATAGCCTCTTAGCATCAGTGACTTTGTTTGCAATTTCTGAATTTCATCATCTTAAGGAGCAATTCAATAAGCTAAATATGTGCAATTATGGAGCATACCAACTGCACTATAAGGGAGATATTATTGATTTTAAGTGGGGCAATGCATTGGAGAAATCTCTAGCATTCATTGTGGATTTTGGAAATGTTTATTGATCCCTATGATGCAGATGATTCTCCATAAAACTCTACCTCTTTAGCTTTCAGAGCTGCATTCTGTAGTAAACCAACTGCACTATAGGGGCCAAATGAAAATGTTATTTTATGTATATGGAGCTTTTAACCCATTGAATGCTGGTGAGGTCTGATATTGAAGACCGCTCTAGTTTTTTTAAGGGATTAAGGCCTTGATTCAATTGTTCACGATAAAACAGACGGTAGGGCAAAAATGGCTACCGATCGGTACACACACACACTGTCATTGTCGATATGCAATTGCCCTACCAACTGAAACCATAACGAATGTTGGGCCAAAGAACCAGACTTTTGGCCAAACGTCTGTCATGTGATTAAAGTTCCCAAAATCCACTCTAAATAGCGTGAGAAATGGGAACATCAAAGATAAACAGCTAGCGCTTGGTGCTTGACACACTGTCAAGCATCAAGCGTGAGCTCAAACACACAGTCACCCTCCTAAACACTCACCCTAAACTACCCCTAACATGAAAGTTAAACAATACTAGCCCTAACACCCAGAACTGTAACACTTACCTTTCATCCACTGTCCACCTTCTACTTTAATCTTCTCTCTTCCATCTTCTTGTTTCCTTCATCTTTCTTCTGCTTTTCTGTCTTCTAACAGTCTTTGTCTTCCAAAAGATGTCACTGAGAGTGAACAAAAGTCCAGTGAAACATGCACCCAAAAATTATGTCACAAAGATATGCTTGTCTTAACCCTTGAAGTGTTGGAATGATATGCAAAGTATTGCAGAGCAATGCATTGTGTACCCCTCTGGCAATCCAAGGGTTAAATGCATGCTGGCAATTCAAGTAGAAATAAGATATAACCATCCCAAATATAAAAAAGATGCAGCCATCCCAAATATAAAAAAAGTTGGCATTCCATATTTAAATAAATGTATGCAGGCATTCAATAATGAGAAATTTTGTGGCATCCCAAGGGTTAAGTAGATGCCACCGGCGATGGAGGCAGGAATGCAGAGTAAACCGCTTCCCTTCATACCTCTCGGGCCGTTGCCCAAGCCATTCTGTGGGACAATTTAACAGAGACTAGCTTTTATATGGCCAGTCTCTGTTCAAAATGGTTCCCATGCTACAATTAGCTGGGGTGTGTGCTTACACACCTTCCAGGCAATCAGCTTCTAGGTGGTTTCATCAAACCCTCCTCTAGGAGTTGATTAGCTGGTAGGTGCACACATCCCAGACAATTGTAACGCGGGAACCGTTTTGAACAGAGACTGGGCAACAGCCTGAGAGGTATGAAGGGGGGGGGTGTTCGCTATTTTTACATTTGGGATGGCTGTACCATATAAATATTTGGGATGACTGCATCCTATTTCTACTTGAAATGCCAGCATGAATTTAACCCTTGGAATGTCAGAGGAGTATGCAAAGTTTTGCCCTGCAATGTGTTGCGTACCTCTCTGACACTTAAAGGGTTAAGACAAGCATATCTTCGTGACACAATTTTGGGGAGCATGTTTGATTGGACTTTTTTTCACTTTCAGTGTCATCTTTTGGAAGATGAAGACAATTAGAAGAGAGAAAAGAAGAAAAGGAAAGCAGATGAATGAAACAAGAAGATGGAAGAGAGAAGATGAAAGAAGAAGATGGACAAAGGCTGACCAGGGTGATGAGGACCACGCAGGACATCAGGATTTCAAGTAAGTGTTTCTTTTCAGAGGATGTTGTTAACTTTAGTCGGATTAACCCTGTGAGTGTCAGTGGGGTATGCAACGCTAACATTAGAAAATTTTTTTAGTCCTTTGGATGCATTGATATGGGGCTTAGTGCCCCATATCAATGCATGTACTGGTCACTTAGGGTTTTCTTGCTTTTGTTCCCTTTCAATTTCTATGTCTGCAGGTTTAAACATGTGTTAAGGGACTCTCTGCCCAAAAACCTGGGGGCAGGTTTTCACCCATAAAAGTGGGTCCATTAACACTTGTTCCTCCCTAACACATGAAATTGAATGGCAATTCCAGACTCATTTAAATGGGTTTCAATGGGCACTAACTTTAGTGCCCTACGTGCTTTTTTTTTCAGCTGGTATTTTTTCATAGCACAGGTAACTGAATGGCTTACCGTGTTTGAAAAAATACTGTCGGCTGTTTTTTTGGCTGACGGTGCCAATTATATCGAGGCTGAAAAGCCTTAACTCAGTGGGGATTTAGGAACATTTATTTGTCCCCTATGGTGCAATTAGATTGTTCCAGGATAGGACTGTACTTTTTTAGCTTCCTGAATAGCATATTTGAGGCCTTTTCCACAAACAAAAAGAAGAGAAATTCTGGATACAATTAACTGCATCACAGGGGAGAGGTTGAATCAATGGGTCTTTAAGCCCCTTGAATCTTGAGAGGTGTATATGTGTATATATATATATATATATATATATATATACACTTTGGTTTTCAGTCCACTATACTATAGCACTCAATGGATTAAAAGCCATATTTAAAACAATGGGACTTGTTTTTTTTTATCACTCCCCTGTGGTACAGGTGGTTTGTTCCTGTCTTGGTCTTCTTTTCTTTTGATGATATGATACTTGGAGTCACCAACTGAATTAGAAGCACAATGCACATTTAGCACCCCCTCGGCTCAGTAACATCTCACAGACATGCATGTAAAACCTGCTCCATATTCTGATGGAAAACTGGGGAGTTATGCACTAATGCATGATAAAGAGGTAATAACTCCCCCCTTTTAGACCATGGTTAGTTTCTGACTTCTACGTACGGCTTGTCTAGGCTGCCTCTACATGGTTTCTATGGTTTTTCCACTTCCAGCTATGTTTGCAATTCCTTTATTATCCTTGTGTTAACTCATTGTCAAGGCTAGTACTGTGATAGTCCACTTATGATGCCCCCTACTTGCAGCTACAGTTTTGTGGTTTGCTGTTATGTTATACAGTTTGCGGTTGATAAGGTTTTCAATCTGTTCTCTTTCTTCCCCCTGCCCTGGCTTGCCGGGATATGGGGTAGCTCTTCTTTCTCTTGTGTTTCTTCTTTCTCTTCTGTAACCCTTATTCAAGTTTTTGGACTAGATGTTGGATGCTGACGGCAGAGCTCTTCATTAAGGATAGATTGGCTCTCTTCTTGCCAAACTTTCTACATTCACTGAGGGCTTTCTAAACTTAGGAGGGAAATTCAATTCTGCTATAATGCAGGCACTAAACTGTTCTCAGGGTGTGTGTTCCCTGCCTGTCTCCCACTTTACTAAGCTCTGGTCTATGCTTAGTTTCCATGCTCTGCTTGATGTCTGACATCTCTTTCACCCTGTTGATCGTGGTTACTCATTTTTCTCTTCCCCTCACATGCGTTATACTAGGATCAATTTAATTCTGTTGCCCCAGTCCCACCTACATAACATTTCTTCTGCCACAAATCATTCTATTACATGGTCGAACCATAGCCCAATAGAGTTTTGCTGTTTCTCCCTCTATCACCCTCATCTTGTGAGAGTTGAAGATTGGATCCATCCTTGCACAGGGACTCCCGCTATTGGATCCATCCTTGCTCAGGGACCCCCATGTGGCCATTAAGCAATATCTTTCCTTTATTACTCACCTTTCTATCTCTGTGCCCACACTGTGGGAAGCACTGAAATGTGTTTTCTGAGGGGAATGTATTCAGTTTTTGTCCCCTATTATCTTTATTCTTGTTATGGAGACCCTCACAAATAGACTCCGCCTTAACCTATCAAAGGAATTGACTATTACCAATCTGAACACAAGGTGGCCATGTTCATGGATTATGATATTTTTATGCTCACAGACCCTTCCCACTTTCTGCTGGAAGCTCTATCAGAACTTCAGTGCTTCAGCAAAGTTAGCAACTTCAAGATCAACTTCACCAAATTGGAGATTCTCAATATCACGGTTCCAGGACCCTCGATCCCCTCTCTTCAATATTTGGTTCCCTTCCGCTGGTCCAGCTCCTTGATTCCTTATCCAGGTGTTCATCTTACCCCTTCCCTTTCCTCCCTGTACTGGACTAATTATCTCCCATTGGCAGTGCAAATCTCTAAGGATTTGGGGAAACCTAAGCACCGATTCCTTTATTGGTCCAGCCGCATTAACCTGCTGAAATTGGGTTACCTGCCTAAAATTCTGTATTTTTTTCAGACCCTTCCTATCACATTGCCCCGGGCATACCTCAAGTACTTACAATGTTCTTTAAAAAAAAATTCTGGGACAATAAACTACCCAGACTCCAGTTTTCTGTTGTCTCAGGTTCTAGGGTGGAGGGGGGCTGGGGGAGCCTGACATCTCACGGTACTACGCATCCATTTATTTATCAACCATCCTTTACTGGTTTCTTTCAGCTTCCTCGTAACAGTGGGTTGGCAAGCATTGACTGATACCTAAACCTTTACCTCTACATCTCATACCATTTTTGACTGTCCCCTCTCACCTGGCTTCACTCTACTTGCCCTCTCTTTGCCCCATCCTACGTACTTGGTACGCTCTAGGAGCGTCCCTGTTCAGTGTTCCTTCCCTTCTTCTTACTCTATTGTCCAATCCTGGTTTCCCTCCTGGACATTCTGATAGACCCCTCTTGTATTGGCATACTGGGGGTAAGCATCTTGTTTCAGATCTCCTTTCTGATGGCTCCCTATCTCCCTTTTCGGTTCTACAGGAGCACCTTCATTTACAATCCCATGAGTCCTGGCACTATTTGCAGATCTCTAATTTTCTTTTCTCACACCCATCTATTCATGACCTAGTTAGGGATGTTACACCATTCAAGTCTCTTTGCCAACCACATGCTCCTTCTACGGTTTGCTCCCTCAACCTATCTCTAAGTTATGCAGACTGACAAGGGTTCGGAAGGAGCCCTTTGGTGTCCAGAATAGGGCGTGGGAAACAAAGATGCAGATCTCCATGCCTGACGATATTTGGCTGCCAACAGTTTGAGGGGCAATTTTTTCCTCCGGTAACCTAACAGCCATTGAGACCAATTATAAAATGTTATTGAGGTGACCCATATTTAGTGGGCTTGCTCTGGAATGGTGAAGTACTGGAGGGGAGTCCTGTCTGAGATAGATAAGGCACTTTCCCTTTCTCTACCTGCTGATCTGAAAATAGCCCTCTTTTCGATTGGGCTTAGGGACCTTGCCAGGAAAAAGAAGAGCAGGGCCCTGATTATGCATCTACTTAACAAGGCCCGAATGTGCATCCCTCTGTGCTGTAGGAGCACTGCTTCACTTACTCTCTCTATGTAGCATTCCAAAGTCAATCATATTATGCTGTATAAGAAACTCACCTATCTGATATCTAGAGGTTCACCTGCCTTTTCAGGTGTGGGATCCCTGGATTGCTTTGTTGTACGCGAAGGAGGAGGGTGCGGGGTACATATCAGCAGAGGACATGGCATTTGGTGACACTGCAAATAGTAACCCTGATTAATTTCCTCGACCTTGACACTCTACAAACTTGCAATACCATGCGATTTGGGTTAGGGGTTCTGACCTTCCTTCATCTTCAATGATTTGGTAGGACCTGATGGCATCTTCCCATCCTCCAGTCTCCTCTTCCTCTCTGCTCCCTTTCCTTCCCTTCTTCATCTTCCTAACCATTCCTTCTCTTCACCTACTTTCCAATCTTCTCTCTTCTATCTGCTTCTTTATTTGAAGGCATTGCAAGCTTCTTAATGCAATTTGTTGAATGACTTTCTCATTCCCCTTAATCTACTGATTTAGTTATTGATCACACTGGTACACTGCATATGTGTTCTTTTACTTGTAACTTCAATGAAAATCTTAAATAAAAATAAATAAATAAATAAATAAATAAATAATATGATAATATGGAGTTAACTTCTCCATTGATGTCACATCTCCAGTTCCTATGTTATTCTATAGAGCCTATGCACTAAGATCTCCAAAGCTGTAGAAATCTTAGTTCATTGGGTCCATAGAAAAACATAGGAACTGGACAAGTGATATAACTGGAGAAATCATCTCCACTTCATCACTTCTTTATCACGCCTTAGTGCATAACCCCTCTGGTGGTATATTGAGGCATCACTATGGTGAGAGCAAAAGGCTAATGAGCTGAATATGACACTTGCACTATTTAGTATACATGTGTCTATGGCTCAATAAGAAGAACACATCCTAGATGAAGTGTATGTACAATCTTGCTTGGTGTCTGACCTCCATGAACTCGATGCTGGAGCCAGCGTGCTGCCTGAAGCAGAGCAGGAAGTTCTCTTCTGTGGGGAGGATCTGTGCCAGCTGAAAGGGGAGAAAACAGGAGCTTATTCTATCCATAGTACACACACCATCTGACCATGTGCACAAAGATATACACATGCAGTCTACTGTTTCACTCACTTCTGCCATTTCAATGCGGCCATCTGCATTCTTGTCGTACTTTTGCATAAATTCTTTCAACTTTTCTCCAATGTTAACACTGGATCCTTCCTAATGACAGAAATAAAAAGAGACATAATAAGGTGACAGTGGATATTATTCATCAAGGCAAAGAGGAGAGATGCTGGATCAAACCAGCTGCACCACAGGGGATAACTCAACATTGCCATTGATTTAAAAAGGGGTATTAACCCCCTGAATTCTAAGCAGTGTGTTGGAGACCCCTCTAGCATTCAAGGTGGAACATTTGAGAAATGTTATTTTCCTATAGTGCGGTTGGTTGTTTCACTTTTAAAATGTCACACAAAAATAGCATGCGCCCAATACAATATTTAAAGCCACAAGTACTCCAGTACAATATCGATTTGTTTAAAGGCACAAGTACTCCACACAACACATTGCTTACACGAATGCTATTTTGTGTGCGCCATTTTAAAAAAGGATATCCTGCTGGTTTGCCCCAGAATTGCTCCTGCATTGTTTTGTGTATGTGGCCCAAATGCTGAAGCTTTGGCTTCACTGGACCTTTCAACAGGACAATGATCCTAAGCATACCTCAAATTCCACCAAGGCTTAGTTGCAGAAGAAGTCCTGGAAGATTCTACAGTGGCCATCAAAGTCACCTGACTTTAACCCTGTAGAAAATCTCTGGTGGGATTTGAAGAAGGCGGTTGCTGTTACTGAACTGGAGGCCATTGCTCATGAGGAATGGGTTAAGATTTCTCATGAACGCTGCCAGAAGCTGGTGTCTGGCTATGCATCTCCTTTGCAGCAGGTCATAACAGCAAAAGGTGCTCTACCAAGTACTAAAGATGCTTGCCATGAAGGGGTTGAGTCATTTTGAGACTGGAAAAGTCATTATAAGTTGCATTTTCAGTTGAATTTTGGGAAACCACTTGAAGCATTTGTTGTGTTGAGCTATTTCAATTGCTTATGTTTCATTTATTCATTGCAAACAGCTGAAAGTCTCTAAATTTTTGACAATAAACCTGATTTGCAATGGGGGTTGAATAATTTTGATTACAACTGTATATGGAAACAAGGAGAGCGCTAGAAGTTCCTTCAAACAATAAAGTACATGTATAAAAATACAAACAGGTAAAAGTAACAATTATATTTATTAGGCATTTACATATAATTCTAAAATGTCCCTGATTGAGGCATGATGAAAAAACATGTTTATAACAATAGGAAACAAGTGATATCACTGAAAAATTCAAAAGTCAAAAATTGAGCTAAAAATATATATATAAAATGTTCAATAGTCACTAAATGTGGCTGAAGGAGATACCTGATATATCCAATATTTCTCCTAGTATAGCGGGCAGGTACATGAATACATAGGTGTGATCTCCCTTCTTTAATGCTGACAAAGGTATCGGAGTGAGTGTGACACTGCAACACTGATCTATATCTGATTAGCAAGCAATGGCCTGATGGGCTTCCGATCAGGCGACAATGTTGCAGAACCTCCCTTTATTCCAATGCTGTTAAGCACTTCACTCTCTTGTCTAGTCTATGCAAGCTTTATACCAGGATGATCTGAACAAAACACTATACCTCCCGTCCGTGATGGGATATCAGGTATTAAACAGTTTAAAATGCCAACAACAGGGACCCCCAAATCCTACAACGGAAGACATTTCTTCAGGGATCAGAACACTAACAGGGCAGTGGGATTGTAGAGAAAGACTTTCTTTCATTTACTATATATATACAGTTCTAGCAAACCACGGTATTTGGTAGGTGCCATCTTTGTTCCGATACCTCTTTGTTGTAGTTTTGAGATATATATATATATATATATATGTGTGTGTAAAAATATGAGTCTGGCATGCCATCACTGGTCCACTGGTATCCATGGAACCACCCATATACTGTCTGCTTTCTCTCTCTCATTTGGGCACACTGGTTGATCAATTAATGTGACTGAGGAAAAATCTCATTGATCTAAATGGGGCTTTTAAGCCCTTGATGCTGGGCAGTAGCGCACTTAAAAAGTTTATCTCTACTGAGGGCATCACACTGCTGGACTGCAGGTTGCACATTTTCCATCCACATGTGGAATATATGACATGTCTGGTCTAAAGGATGACCTTTGAGACCATCAGGTGCATTTGAGTCTGGATAAAACACATTAGTTTGCAAACCTGCTATAATCAGAAGAGCATTTTGCTCTCTTCACATACAGGATATATTAGCATGTATTAAAGGAAGTGTTCCTTGGAGCTCCAGAGCTTTGGAGGACACTTTTGCATTCACAGAAACATGCTTAGATTGACAGTTTAGCATACATTTAGGTGATCCATGCAAATGGATGGTGGGGTCAAGACAGATCTTACTGGTATACATTTGAAATATATTGGTTCCTTTGGACTTCAGACATGCTGGAAGGCCACATAGATGGGAAGTTGATAGAATGGAAGCTAGTGAGCTGTTAGTGCTTTTGTTAGTTTCCTAATTAGTTAAGTTAGTGTCTGTTGTTACTTTGTTGTAGGAAATGTGGTAGATTAGAATGGTAGGTATCCATCTGAGTAAGGCTCTCGTAAAATGCTTGATAGTGTTAGCAAGTAGTTGAGATGAGCCTTATTAGAAAGTGACTCCTTCTCGCCTCACCATCAGTGAAGGGTAGACATCCTGTGTCTGTTATGGAGTGTAGGTTGTACCTGTGTTTCTGATGGAAGAAACTGCTCCAGTTGCTGGGGGAATTTCAGGACCCTGAAGAGGATTCAGAAAGCAGGGAGACCAAATGTAAGGCCATAGAATAACAAAAGTTGAATGACTGTGGTAGATATTAAAAGGGCCCCAACAGGGTATTTACTTTTTGCGGAGGGACTATTGGGATTACCCTTGGAATGAATCTCTTGAGAGAAGGATATGGGAACACCTGAATTGTGGACAGAAATTTAAGTGTGGGGTTAGGTAGTATCAAAATAAAGCTTAGCTGTCAGAACTACTGCTGAATGTGTTTATGTCTAATTGTTTGATACAAATTGCAATTTGCTTTTAATCAAAGTGTGTGTTTGAGTTTGTTTTAATCCTGTTAGGGAATAATAGATATTTCTAGATTTTGTTGTATATTTTGTCTCGGCCTATCCCCACAACATTGTGGAAATGCAAGATCACTGAAGCAAGTGAGCAGATGATTTGCCACAACAAAAATAACACAAAGTGACTTCAAAAAGGTGTTACATAGATATTCTTCATTAATTCCATGAGAATGTTTTCATTCAGGTGAGAGGACCACCCCTTTAATGCAAGATCTAAGAGACCACTAGGTGGCAGCAGCATCCCACATCAATTTGCAAAACTAGAAAAGTTCAGACGGCAATCTCTGATAAAAGGAGTAATACTTCATTCTTCAACTGTACAGTATTTCAGAATCTCCTCACAAAAACTGAATGCCAAAAACAAAGATGGGGATATCATAATGACTCATCCACAGACCGATCTACCAGTGTTCATATTGTGTAAGAAGGTAACCCAATAAGAACAAGGTTTAACTAGAATACAGTCTAGGGATGCATATCCATGCTCTGTATTTCTGTCAATAAGTTGCACACAAGTTGCTTTAGAGTTCTAAGCAGTTTGCGTGCTAAGGCCATTAACTGTTTGTTTGCTAGTAGGCTGCCCAATTCATACCATTGCTTTGCAGGATATTAGACATCCTCTTGTAGTGTGTGTCACCTATGAGTAGGCGACAGGTCACATTATATAGCTGCCATGGTGACCTGTGACCTGGGGGTTTGTCTGGTCCTGTCTATCCTCATGTGAGGCAAATATCATAGGATGCGAGCTGCAAGAGGTGAGACCGTGTGAGAGGAGACTGCTTACGAAGTTAATAATTTGCATTCCAAAGGGACGTCTAGTGCATTGCAAAACAACTTGACGGACAAACCTCTGCCGCGCAAAGAGTTAAAATGGAAGCTCTTTGTGGCATTGTAATTAAAACAGGATATGGTGTTGATGGCCACAGCAGAACAGTGTGGGAGTTGCATGCGGCCATGGGCTGCATGTTTGACATGCCTGGTTTCAAGGAATGTGAACATAAAATTAAATTGGTTCATATAAGTCCATATATAACATATTTACAGCTAGCACATGTAAAAAGATAATTATTCATATGTTACATCCCTAAAATATAATCCCAATCTTGGTTTTTGATGCATGTGCAAGTTGTCTTTTACATAGACCATTTATGTAACCCTTTGAGCGCCAGAGGGTATGCAACGTATTGCAAAGCAATGCATTGATTACCCCTCTGGTACTCAAAGGGGTAATGTTGTTTGTGCTGTTTGTATTGATAGATATGAGATAAAGTCAGTTGAGTGTGAGTAATGCCCACTACTCATGTTTTTAGAAAGAATGTTACATTATTGTAGCTCATTAACTGACAATCAATTTGAGCCCAGGAAAAGGCAGCAATGTCTGCTCCCTCAAGCCTACGCAAAAAACAGATTTTAGGCTTCAGAAAAGATGCAGGAAGTATAGGGTATTTAAATGTGTACAACCCCAGTTCATTTTTAGGTGTTATTCCTTTAAGTATACTTTCTTCTCCCTGAGCAAGGTTAACCTGGAAGCAGGAGGAGTACAATATTTGTAGTCCTGATTATGCCATTCTGAGACTTAATTGCTCCCCTTGGTTGGTCCCCTAAGATAACAGACGTTTATCTTACCACACCGGCTCCTCTCCGTGCTGCCTCCAGCTCTTGAAAAAAGTTCTCCAGTTCCTTTCCCTCAATGTAACCATTACCTGAGGAGACAAATAAGATAAATCACATCAGGAGACTAAAACAGACCACCCAGTCTCACCCACTAATGTGTAAAATATGAATGCATACGTTTATTTATATAGTTCCATTTACATAGTTTATCTGCTGTACAGTGCAGTGCAGTACTGAAAAAGAATTAAACAACTGCACTACAGAAAACAAAAGAGAGAGTTCCCTACCCCAAAGAGCTTACATTCTAATTAGGTATAATGGATAACAAACAGAAACAATTGCTATCTATGTAAGCGCGAACATCGCAGTTCACTAGAATGGCCGCAGTGCAGGGTGGGGGATTCAGATGTGTGATGGATTTAAATTCTGAACAAGTACCTTTACAGAAAGGTTTGATGGTGTGAAGACCAGGTTCCAGAATTATATTGATGGGTAGGAAGCTCTAGAAATAGGCTGAACCATGTGGAAATGGTTGCAGATGTGAATAAACATCTCTAGAAATTTACAATTCATAACAGCTGACAAAGAACACTAGCTGCTGTATGATTTTTTTTATAAAGCCCCTAAAAAAACATACCTGGGATCTCTCTGGGTCTAACCCAGAGCTTCTGATTTCCAGAGTTAATTACCGGTCTCTGGGGAAAGAAGTTAACTTTCTGGGTCAGTGAGTTCCTAGTTAACCACATTTACTCCCTAATCTCTCCCCCATTCTACCCACTCCTTGCTCTGTTACACATACCTTCAAGTTAAGCTCCACATACCTTCATCCTAATGCAGCTCCCCCTGATTAAGTCCTGCCCACATCATGATGCTAATCACTTCATTTGAACATTCCTACTCCCCCCAACCCTTAATGATACTCTGGGGGCTTGGGACAAGAAGGTTCCAAGAATGTAAATAAAGAAGAGGCTGGCATTTGTGAATATCAGAATGGACTGGTGGGGCCTTTGGTTGTTCTGTGGCCATTATGTTTTAATAACTCCTTTTCATCTGTGTGAATGTTTTTCTCTTTGTATGTTTTGTGTGCTTATGTGATTTCACTCTTGTCTTACAGGCAGTGTCCTTGGCTTAACACATAGCATAGCCTGCAGTTACATTTTCTGCTAACAGTATGACATTTTTTTTTGTTTTTAGAACTAGTTTTGAACAGTTTCTTTGTATTATTTGTCTTGTTTTCATTAGGTTAAAGCAGAACTATCACCTGAAACCAGTTTTACCATGCGTTTTAATGTTTAACCCGACATTAGTGCTGTGTGTGTGTGTGTGTTCTTCAAGTCGCCTGCAAAATCGGACACTTCCACGTTCTACGGTACCCTGTACCGTCTCAGGACTTCCCAGCTGCCCCAGGGAGCAGCGCGTTCACGCTGCCCTTCAGAGCTGGATTTCTGTGATGTAGTGTTACAGCAATCTCCATTTACAATGCTACTGAGGTTGGAACACTGATCCGTCCAATTTCCAATCGCTAATGTCTTGCCAATGACGGGAAAACCAATCCACTGTGAAATTGGATGTCCCCAGCAGATACTCCGCCCTGAGAGAAATGTTGCGACTGAAGCAGAACCTGTAAAGATTCTTCGTTGCCTCCATCAGCTCCCGAGATCGAACATCCCCCAGTTTGTTGACATACTGGACCGAGGAGACATTGTCCATCCGTAGTAAGATGCAGCAATCTGATACATTCTTGACGAAACTGAGAATGGCGAACAATCCCACAATCAACTCCAAACAGTTGATGTGAAGACCTTCTTCTTTCACAGACCAAGGACCTCCTGTGGATGAGTCCGCGCAATGGGCCCTCAACCCCAAAGACTGGCGTCTGACTCCACCACGAAGTCTGGGGTAGGGCCTAAAATGGCTCTGCCGTTCCACACTTGCGTATGAAGTAGCCACCAACAAAGCTCCATCCGAACCTCAGTAGAGAGATCCACCAAGTGATCGTATGACCGACCTGATCGAAGATGATGAGCCTTCAGTCTCTGCATCGCCCGGTAATGCAGAGGTCCTTGGAAAAATCACCTGAACTGAAGAAGATAGAAGACCCACAACGCAAGCTAAAAGGCGCAAGGGAATGCGATCGAGATGAAGAACCAGATGTAGTTCCTTTCAAATCGCTGCGATCTTGGATAAAGGGAGACGAAGCCGGCAATGAACAGAGTCGATCTCGAACCCCAGGAACTGGACCACCTGAGAAGGGACCAGTGCTGACTTCTCCCTGTTGACAATGAAACCCAGAGATTCGATGAAGTGCACCACAAAGCAAGTCTGAAATTGAATTCTGGAGACATTGTTGCAAAACAGCAACAAATCGTAGAGATAAATCAGACAACCAATATCTAGAGCCCGAAAATGAGACACCGCCAGCTTCAGAAGCTTCGTGAAGCACCATGGGGCCGAACTGAGCCCAAAAGGGAGACAGGTAAACTGGCATGGATGACCGTGCCAACGAAAATGAAGGAATCGTCGACACTCCTAATCGACAGGAACGGAAAGGTAAGTGTCCTTGAGATCGAGATGCGTAAACTAATCCCCTGGAATTAGAAGATCTCTGAGAAGATGGATACACTCCATCTTGAAATGTCTGTAAACCACAAAATGGTTGAGTTCCAGCAAATTGATGAACGGTCGGAAATCTCCCGTCTTCTTCCGAACAAGAAAAATATTGCTGAAAAATCCGGTCTTATCGTGCGCAAACTGAACTGCGCCCTTGGAAAACAGGGACTGAATTTCGGCTTCTATCAGGCTCTGGTCTGCTACAGAAACCACAGCCGTCAGAGGAGGGTCCCGTTGGCATGGAGGAGAGTGGAAATCTATGACGTATCCCCTCACGGTCTGCAGCACCCAGGCATCCGAGGTTATGGCCATCCACTCCTGTAAGTGAAAAGAAAGTTTGCTTGCCGTAAATACATTGTGGGGTACATGCAATGTAGGAGTGCTTACCCTAAGAAAATCGGGAGCGGCCTCGACTCCGGGCATTCCTGGCTCTGTCCGCTACCCTGGTGAAGGAGGAAGTCCGATATGGAGTGTTTGGGAAGAAGCTTGCTTGCGGTGGAGGAGCTCTGGAGCCTGATGACCAAAACCTGCTGGCGGCACAGCCCCGCTGCCGACCAGCTCTCCCAAAAACACCTCTGGCAGAAGTAGGTCTAAAAACTTGCTTCAGAGATGATTGGGCCTTATTCAGCATGGTGAACAAGTTGACATGACGTTTGAGCTCAGCAATAAAGGGTTCCCCGAAAAACAAGCTATTAGCAGAGGGCCCCAGTTCCTTGGATCCTAACTCTGCCAGCTTGGCATCGATCCTCAGCAATGCTGCCTTCCTCCTCTCAGCAGATAGCGCTGAATTGGCGTTGCCTAGAAGACAGAGGGATCTCTGAGCCCATTCCCTAATGGCATTAGGATCAAGACCTTCTCCCTGGGCTAACGCCTGATCAGAGAAATACAAGATCTTTGCCAATATCCAAGAGTTTGTCTTGTGTGGACTTCAACCCCTTCTCGATACCCTTCCTAGGGTCGCGTCCACAACGTGCCATAAAAGTAAGGACCGTTGGATCAAAGTCTGGAGTAACCGTAACTTTATCCGGGATAAGCAGTCTAGGGCATTCCGAGCAGAGGCGACTCCTCACCTTCCGGTCTAGAGGTTGACAAATTCAAAATTGGACAAAATGGGGTCTAAACTCCGTTTAGACCCCAGCAAAGCCGTATCTGGAACAGCAGCAGACACCAGGGTCCCCTCATCCCGAGCAGAACCAGTTGGGAGAGGACCAGAAGAGTCGTCTGAAGGACAATGAGACAGCACCCGGGCCAAGGCCTTTTCCAGTGAAGCGGACACCGCCGCATCTATCAAAGCTTGAAAGTCCAGAGACTCGCTCATCAATCTGCAGATGAACAGAAAAAGGCAGGGGAAGTATACCCAACGCCAAAAGAAATTAGGGATAAGCTCCTGCAATCTGCAAACTGGGGCTCACCCAGCCTGATTAGGCAGTACCAATAATGCAACTGAACAGGTCCAATAGGCCCCAGTTAGACGGGGAACGTGCCCCAGAGACTAATGTTGAATTGGGTAAATAGGGGAACTCTGCAGGAAGAGAGGGGGCTCACCCCAATAAAGAGGCAACCTGGTAGGCCGAACCTCTTATAAATCCAAGCACAGCATGGGCTAATCCAGCTCAAAAGGCAGGAAATTATGGGGGCTCACCCCAGCAGGACAAATTCAGCTCACCTCAGCTGAAAACCCAGCATAGTAAATGGAAAGGATTTTTGCGGGGGCTCACCCTAAGAACAGAATAGGACAAATAAGGGGGGCTCACCCCAGGAGTATGGCAGGAGCTCACTCTGAAAAAACACAGTGTTGGATCCTAACAGAGCAAAAAAATGGGGGCTCAACCCAAGCTAATAGTACCTAACTACAGCCCCACTAAAGGGAGACCCATAGCAAACCCAGGGCATATATATATTGAATGTTAGACAACTGAAAAGGGAACTTTAATAATCAAATGAAACAGAGTGCTCAGTGAAAACACAAAGAAGGGTATTCAGCCTGCAATGAAGATCCCCAGAAGAAGAGGAGGAAACTGAACGCACCGGAGCTAACCACAAACTGTGAGGAGAAACTCCGGAGCACTCGACACCATCCCAGACTGAATACTCAAAATGGCTGCCGTCTGGAGTTACAAGCAGTCCGCGGACCGCAAGACAACTCCCAAGCACAGACAACAGATTTTAAGGCCCAGGTCACCCCGACCCCCACCAAGAAGGGAAACATGCGACCTCTACACACGCTCCGCACCACAAGGGTAACAGGACACGGTGCAGAGGTAGAACAATCGGGGAAACCCAAAAGGATTAAATTCCAGGGGTTAAGATATAAAAACGGGATATAGGTGACCAGGACCCAAACCTCCAACAGTACAAGTACAAATTAGCTATATATTGTTAAACCTATCGTAAATTAAAAGGGGTACATTAAAAACAGTATTCTAATGGCCACAGTATGAGCAGTAGATAAACATCCTTGAGAATATAAGAAAAATTAGAATTAAAATACAGCAAATAATAGCAGAAAAACTGAGTGGAAGAATTACCCAGAACTTGGCCAACTTGTGAATACAGGGCACATATTGATTTTATACATAGAGAAGCGCTGGTTTGTTGTTGTCTGTTTGTTTATACTTTGGGTTTTGGCCTGAAGTTAGGGGGTCTTGAGAACCCTCTCATTCCTAGCTGCTATCTATGTATACACTTTATATTCACATTAAAAATGTATTTATTGTATGGGTGAGTTGGCGCTGTGAGTTTTCTTTTGTTTTTTGGTTTGTATGTCTCCATTACTCATTAGGGCTGCCACCCAGCCAGTATTTTACCTGCAGCCCGGTAAAAAATTGGCTTCTTTCCAATGTTAAGTCTATGGAGGGAATGCCTTGGCTGGTATTTTTTTGAAGAAAATGTGGCAACCCTATTACTCATTCAAGCAGCCTCCTCACCTATCCAACTTAATTATTTATATATAGCACAATTATCTTTGCACAATTAGTATCACAGTATCTTTATTTTTGTTTTTTACACTTTGCCTTTAAGAGCAGGCCTTAAGCCTTCTCTAGCTTGCATGCTCCAAGTTTGGTATCAACTATTCATCACATGACCTGTGGGGGCTGATATAAAGGTCTCATTGCGTTGCGTACCACTCTGGCACTCAAAGGGTTAACTTAGATCTCAACCATTAATGATGCCCTACTTACTGTGTCCCTTTGCTTTTAGTACTTTTGCTCCACTCTCAGTTTGAAGAAGAGTGGAGCAAAAGTACTAATAGCAATGGGACACAGGAGGTAGGGGGTTAACAATGAATGAGATCTAAGTTAAACTGTCTAATAATACTATTTTAATTAAAAAAAAGTTTAAAACACACACAAACACACATATATATATATAGGCAAGGTATGTAGTCCATACGTTGCCTATTAACCCTTTGGGTACCAGAGGGGTAGGAAACATGCTAAGCAATGCTTTCCTACCTCTCTGGTACTCAAAGGGTTAATTGTGGAATAAAAGACAGATTTGTCCACTACATGGAAGTCCATGAGGTGGATGTGGATGGGGTTAGTATGTCCCATATATGCAATATATGTGACATACTAAGGGGGGGGGATGTGGAAGGGGGCATTGTGTAGTGCTTAGTGTACTAGTTTTATTGATTTTAACCCTTTGAATGCCACAGGGGTGAGCAGTGCACATCCCTATGGCATTCAAAGCTGTCCATGGTGCTGAAAGCCTTCTCTGTGTTCCCCTAGTGGCTGGGTAGGGAAAAGCACAGAGAGCTGTTCAGAACTGGAGACGTGGGTTTTCTACTCTTACTTGTCTGCTGTACTCCAAAAAAAATAGGCGTTAGATTTCTGGAGAGAAATGTTGCAATTTAACGCGAGTTAGCCCTAACTCCAACATTTGAATAGCTTTTGGCGTTGTTTGTATATTATCCTCTATGGGTGAGATCTTGCTGTTCTGGCGACGGACGATGTCTGTTTCAGAACTGGCGTCTCTTGTTTCTAGTAGAACATTTGCATTGCTCAATTGACGTTAAAACCAGCGTCTCCAGTTTTTTCTGGCGACGCCAACATTTGGATCGAGCCCTTTGTCTCTTCAGCTGCTGTTGAACTAAAGCTCCATCAAGCCCAGTAAGCCATTGCCTGGCTGAAGATTATGGGAGTTGTTTTCTAACAACAGCAGGAGCACCACGAATTGCCCACTCCTGGCTGATTATGTCTCACATATAACAGTCTGTCACTTTAGATTCCAAGTGATACAATTTACTGAGAGGCCGAGGAAGAACTTATCCACTCTCTCTTTCTCTGTGTCTCCCCCTCCCATTGTCTTGCCCACTCACTGACAGCTCTTCAACCCCAATCTGACACATCTTGTTCTGCATAAAGGCAACAGGATCTAAAGTCTCCTGTTCTCCTCTCACTCACACTGCCACAACCCAAGAACTGGGACACAGATTGTCCATCTGTTCTCACAAAGAGCATTTAAGACCACATTACTGTTTAACCTCTTATCAGCAACATACCTGTTAAGGGGCACTTCTTTACGTCTCTTATACATTATATTAAATAACGTATTGGGAGGCACTATTGCAATGTTTCTCAGCGTTACTCCTCCAGGCACAAAACATCCCTGCTTAATGACAGGTGAGTAATCGGGGTCTCAGTCATTGTGATCGAGATACATGTACTTAGTTAGGGATATGCTGAAAATCCTCACCTGTTTGCGTGCCCTGAGGACTGTAGCCAAGAATCACTGTACTATGGTACTTAACGGGTTTATTTATTCCCTGACAAAATGAACATCACACTTGGCACGCTCCCTGGTGAACACATGCTTCAAGTCTCTTAGCACTCTTGGCCTTAGTCAGCAAGCACAATTCTGGAACTAACCAACTGTTCCATAGGGGACAAATAAGACTCAGAAAATCCCCATTGATTTAAATGAGGCTTTTAACCCCATTGAGTGCTAGAGTGGTAGCCAGCACATTGAGAAATAATACCTTGAAGACCTCTCTAGCACTGAAGAAGTTAAAGCTAAGCTGACAAGGCCTCACCTTTAACCTTTTGAGTGCCAGAGGGGTATGCAACGCATTGCAAAGCAAAGCAATGCTTTTTCATAACCCCCTGGCACTCAAAGGGTTATCAGGGGACCCATATGAAATATGCAAATTTGGGGGCTGCACTAAAATCAAAGCTGCCCTGTAGTATCCATATTTCATTTTTGTCCCCAGTTAAAGGTGAGGTCTGCTCAGCCTGTTGAGAGCCCCATTTAAATCAATGGGAAGGATCATTTTCCCCCAAAGGTGTAATTGGTTTGCTCCAGAATTGCATCTCTTGTAGTTGATGATTAAGGGTTTCTGGCCTTTCTGAATAAAGCAAACAAGCTGGGAACACATGAAAATTCCTTTTGATTTAAGTTGGACTTCTAAACTCTTGACTAGTGTGGTCTCTAATGTACTGCAGAGCAACAGGCTTTCTGAGATATGTAAATTATTACAGTGCTGTGGAGACTGCCATATGGAACTCTGGGAATGAAATGGAAACATTATTAGCTTTAGATTCTTTGCTGGAGACAGGTTTCACACAATGTACCTACTGTACAAGTATAGAATATACATATTTGCAAGCTAAATTTTAAACAACTTGTATATAGGGTGACCACATTTCCTTTCTGCCAATCAGAGACACTGCCGACATGAAAGCTACAGAGTAGCTCTACTGTGACTTTGTCCACGAGGTCACATAACATCATGTAACCCTTCCCCGATGTCACTGGACATTAGACTGCAAATTGTGCTTTTCTGGGAGCACCACTAAGGCTGCAACCTCATCCTTTTAAAGCTGAAAACATAAGAAAAATACCCTCTGCAGGGCTGCAATGCGGAGTGCATTCTTCATATTTGTCCAGTTTTAAAGGGATGAGGTAGCCCTTAAACCTTTGAGTGCCAGTGGGGTAAGCAACTCATCGCAGAGCAATGCACTGCGTACCCCTCTGGCACTCAAAGGGTTAAGCACCACAGCGTTATAAATCTTAGAGGGATGCAAGCACTATTATAGACTGTATTCTGAGCACAGCATTACACTCCTTGTCATAGACTCAGGGGAATAACTAAAAGGGGTGCAGTTCCACTTGGGCCCAGCATCCAAGGGCCCCCCATCTGTCCCAGGGTCTAGTGGGTTCTAGTTATGGCTCTGTGATAAGGGGCTCAAAAAATGTTTGCACTGTGACATCCAGTGATTAGTTACCACACTGAATAGACTGTATGCTACACAGTGGTTCTCAACTAAGTCCTTTCAGACTCATTGGCTGTGCAGGTTTCCAGGATTAGGTGATTTTAACTGTCATATTGATGACCCCTCTGTCCCCTGGGCTTCCCGTCTTCTAGACCTAACCTCTTCCCTTGATCTCCAGCAGTAGACTGACTGTGCCACTTTGTTTTTACAAAGGGTCTGGACCTTTCCTCTCTCACAGTTTCTCCATTCCCTCTATCCCTTATAAGGGATACCCACTCACTTGATCTCACTGGGATGAGCACCTCACTTAACTCCAATCTTTCCTCTATCTTAGCCATCTCTGACACAGACATTCTTGTTAACTCCTACAACTCAGTCCTATCCTCTGCTATTGATTCCTTTGCTCCACTGAAACCACAACGGAGTCGTCAAGTCAATCCACAACCCTGGCTCAACTGCCACACCCACTTCCTACGTTCTTGCACTCATTCTGCTGAACGCCTTTGGAGGAAATCTCACTCACATGCAGATTTCATCCACTTTAAATTTATGCTGTCCTGCCTGCATTCTGCTTTATCAAAAGCTAAACAAGAATACTACACCATACTAATCCACAACAATAAATCTAACCCACGCCGTCTCTTTGCAGTCTTTGACTCCTTGCTCCATCCTTCCACTGCTTCTTCTCACCCCATACATTCACCTCAAGCTTTTGCAGAGCACTTCAAGCACAAGGTGAATCTATTCAAAAGATTCCTACTATTCCATCTGCCTCCAAACTCTCTCTCCCCAGACTCCCCTCATCATACTTTGATAACAGAGGAAGAAGTTTCTCAGCTTCTCCTATCTACCCACCTCACTACCTGCTCCTTGGACCCTTTGCCCTCCCACTTACTCAAACCACTTGCACCAGTCCTTACACCTATATTAACACACACCTTCAACTCTTCTCTCTCCACAGGCACCTTCCCTTCTTCCTTCAATCAGGCACAAATTAAACCCCTGCTCAAAAAGACTAATCTTGACCCCTACTGTCTCTCTAACTATCAACCTGTCTCCCTTCTACCTCTTACCTCAAAACTCCTAGAAAGCCTTTTCTTCTCCAAAATACCCAAATACCTCAACTCTAACTGTCTTTTGGATCCTATGCAGTCTGGTTTCCGGTGCGGTAACTCAACTGAGACAGCTCTCTGCAGGGTGGCTAATGATCTCCAGACTGCAAAAGCCAAAGGACAGTTTTCTATACTTATATTACTCGATTTATCCTCTGCCTTCAACACTGTTAACCATTCTCTGCTCACTCAAATTCCCCACAGTCTTGGCTTCCGAAATCAAGCTGCTTCATGGCTCTCCTCCTATCTCTCACAAAGTTCCTTTTTTGTGTCCTCTAACAATAACATCTCCTCCACAGTCCCTCTGTCTGTGGGGGTGCCACAAGACTCCGTTCTGGGTCCTCTGCTTTTCTCATTGTACACCCTTTCATTGGGTGAACTTATTAGTTCGTTTGGCTTCAAATACCATCTATATGCTGATGATACCCAAATTTACATCTCCACTCCTGATCTTTCACCTCAAATCCAGCTGCAAATTTCAGACTGCCTTTTGGCCATTTCCTCCTGGATGGCACAACGTCAGCGGAAGATAAACATGGCCAAAACCGAACTGCTAATCTTCCCACCAAGACCTTGCCCAACACCTAGCTTCACCATTACAGTTGATGAAATTTATATTGATCCGGTCAGCTCAGCACGCTGCCTTGGGGCCATATTTGATTCCTCTCTTTCCTTCTTCCCTCACATTAACTCAGTGGCTAGATCATCTCACTTCTTTCTCTGCAACATTGCTAAAATCCGCCCATTCCTCTCCCAACAAACTACTAAAACTCTTATACATGCCCTCATTCTGTCCCGCTTAGACTATTGCAATATCCTACTAACTGTCCTCCCTGCTACTCATCTTTCACCTATGCAATCTGTTTTAATCTCAGCTGCACGAGTCACCACACTCTCCCCAAAAACTGAACCTGCCCACATAATTCTCAGACATCTGTCATGGCTCCCGATTCAGCAGCGCATCAATTACAAAGTCCTTTTTCTTACCATTAATGCTCTCCACACTGCTACCCCTCCTTACATCTCTTCCCTCATCTCCTCTTATGTTCCTGGCCTCCTCCTTCTCTCAGCACACAATGCACTTCTTGTTGCACCATCCATATCCTCTGCCCTCTCCCGTCTCAAACCTTTCTCGCTTTCTGCTCCATACCTATGGAACTCCATACCCCTCTCCCTACGTCTTGAAAAATCCCTCTCTGTCTTTAAGTCTACCCTGATATCTTATCTGGAGTACTAAGATCATGCACTGCCTTTGGCCAAACTCAGCACTTGTAATCTAAGCACTTAACACCCTCTTACCCCATTGTCTGTCTCCTTTTACCCATTTAGACTGTAAGCTCCTTGGGGCAGGGACCTCTCTCCCATTGTTTCTATGAATGTCGCACTTATTTCATCCCCTCTTATTTATTGTAACATTTGTCTATTGTAAGGTGCTGCGTACAATGTGTGGCACCATATAAATAAAGATAATCATATATACATACATACATACATGAACACAGGTGGATTAATGAATGAATGAGTCACTGTGACTGATCCACCTCTGTCAGCACTGTGCTCATGAGGAGATCCTGAAAACCTGCACTGTTGATGGAGTTGGGAACCAATGAACTCCATAGTGGACCACAAGAACAAAGGCTAAACCAGAGCATTTTTGAGGAAAATCAACTGCACAATAGATAACAATCAAAACTCCTGCTGATTTAACCTTGTGAATTCTAGAGACATCTTCACCTCATTGTGGAGCAATGCAGGGTTGATTGATCACAGTAAGACTGAGTTTAGCACTCTAAGAAGATATGTAGCATAGACTTACATTTTACTTGTGCCACATGTCTGAAATATATATATATATATATATATACTATAAATAAATGAGAAATTTAGAGAAATAGGGTTTTTACTGCTTGGTGTAGTGAACTCTGGTATTTGTATTTATTTTTTTCACTTATAAGAAGTACAATGTATTATTTTAAGCACACTCATTAAAAGGTATATCTTAATGAATGAGGCACGGTCCTACATTGATAGTGCTGAACTTGTGTCTTCTTTGGAGAAAAGTGAGGTTTAGATGTGTAAGACAAAACACCCAGCAGTAATAACACTATTTCTCTAACTTTCTCCTTTCTTTATAGAGTGTTTAGCACTCTGACACCATAATCAACTTATAATACAAGAATATAAAATTGCCCTGCTCTGTAAATATGTATCAGCTCTGGCTCTGCATCATACTGCCACTGTTTAACCCGTCAGATGCCAGAGTGATCAACAATGCATTGCAAAGCAGTGCATTGGAAACCTCTCTGGAATCCAAGGGGTTAAATTAAAGGTGCAAGAACAAACTGTTGCATTGTGAGGACTGATCACAGCACATACAGGGGAGATAGAAGCAATAAAACCGTAGCTCATGAATCCCCATTCACAATGGGTCTGTAAGCACCTCCTTTTGCAAGATTAAACTTCCATTTCTTAGTAATTATTTGTGGGTTCAATGTGTGCACTAGGATTTACTTGTATTTCTAGTGTTATTTTACTGTATTTACCTTGCTGGTTTAGTTCAGTGAGCCTGGTTCGTGTATAGGGTTGCCATCTTTTCCTCAAAAAAATACCGGCCATGGCATTCCCTCCATAGACTTAACATTGGACAGAAGCCAATTTTTTACCGGCCTGCCGGTAAAATACCAGCTGGGTGGCAACCCTATTCGTGTAACCTCTCCTTGCTTCTCACTGCCATTCGCATACATAGACATGCATGTGCTACAGAGCTCCAGTCCCTGCCATCTCACTCTGCACAACAGCCAGCCAATGAGAGAGGAGCATCAAGACAATATTCTCCTCTCTCATTGGCTGGTGGTCCATGCCAGAAAGACACACAGGAGTGAGTCCAGACAGCATCAGAGTCCGATTCTAGGGTGGTGACAGGCAAGTGCAACTCTCTGCTGCCAGTCTGCCTCTAAAAGTGGGGCAGCAGAGTACTGTTTACATTACCCGCCATAT